>APFE031080493.1:299271-366123 GCA_000404065.3 Pinus taeda | reverse complement strand
AAAAATAAAGAGGTATTGGTCAGCAATGACTGGGGAAAATTGGGAAGAAAACTTGAAGAAACTTTATTGGTAGCAAGTCGCTCTTGAACATGACACTTTCACTCCACGTCCGAGTCAGGTTGGGTTATTCCGTTCACCAGTCATATTACCATTGGTCCATCACACCATCCATATTTGGGGTTAACGCTACCAATCCATTGTCAATGTCATCGGTATGTTCAAGAGAAGTCACTCAGAAAATTCACCTGTGTCTCATCCGCTGCAATACATTCATGCTCCATTCTTTCATGACCGCCACCCTAAACCCTGTATCATCAGATCATTTTCACCTCCAAAATCATTTGCTCCATTCCATGTCGTGGATGTGGGATTCATTAGGGCCCTCCTACGATGGGTCACTTCTTGTCGACATTAGCTCATTATCCAAGAAGTCGACCTAGGGACACCCCCTTTCAGTACTTTGAAGCTTGCATGCCTCAATGGCAAGTTTCTCACTTTCGGTGATAGGTTTACATCAATGGCTTTCGACCGAGAGATTTTGCATGGTGTTCGACACCAAGTCCCTTTCCACACCACGCAAATTGTACTGTAGTACCTTGAGGGTCATTGTCATTATTGGTGATTCCTCTCGTGCCTGTTAACGACTTACATCATTGGCTGGTAATCAGGTGATGTCTTTCCATGTTCAACTCTAGAACATCTTTCACATGGATCGACTTGTACTCCGAGTGAAGATTGAACGAGTTTTGAAGACCCTGAATCTAGTTTCATCCATTCGGGCTGTGATATATTCAGGAATATAAAGGCATCAAATGTACATCATTTCCAAACAAATGATCATCCAAATCAAAGGATGATGACTCCGTCCGAATCATCAGTCTTCTACATAGACGGTTGTCTGTCCTATGTAGATGAAAATGAATTTATAAAGCTGAGCATGGGAATGCCTGCCTCAGCTAGATCATGAAAAATATTATGAAGATAACTTATTGTACTGTATCTTATTACAGGTCGCCTTCTATCTCGAAAAAACTTCAGATCCTCATGATAAAGCATTTCACTTGACATCAAAAGATTAACGACCTCATGCTTTAGGGGGCAATTGTTATAGACATTTTTGGGCATTGCAACCCCAATCATAAATGTCCATAAACCAAAGGCTACTAAGTCCCTAAAAGTGTTGCTTCACTCCCTAAAGGAGCAAGGTCAGCTAATTACATCATCTCCCAAAAGTTCTCCACAAAAAGCTGCTCAGAACTGGTCAAAACTGGACCATACAGAATGCCCAGTGCAAAGGGTGCGATGCATCTTACCTACTCAGTGTAAAGGGTGTGATGCATATTGGAAAGCCCTTCTATAGGGTGTGATGGGTGAGAATGGACAAATGGAAGAGACCGTTTGCAAGGTGGAGGATCATAGAATCTTCCAGAAACTTCTCCTCTGACACTTGCCTCTCTGAATTCGCCCAGGGATGAGTAAGAGATCATCAATCTCCAAGTGGAATCAAGAACTATCAGAGAGGAACTAATGAAAATCCTAGAAGCTAACTCACCCCCCTACAATCATCTATATATGGATCCATCATCACAGAGATCCAGAGGCTGGAATCTTGTATCTTGTAAGGAAGTGTTGTTGGTTTCCTGGTGCAACATCATAGTGTTGGGTGTCTAAGCTTTACATGAGGTGAAGAAGGGCTTTCTTGCTGTAGGATGATGTTGGGTCAGAACAATTGGTTGTAATCCTCTTTGCTATTCCTGATATTAATAAAGCTATTCAAGTTTTCCTCCACATTCTTGTATGTTTGATGATATATGCATTTGCGTGGTCAATACATATCTAGCCCTATATTTTTTATGATTGTAGATCTCTGTTCTTCGATAGTATTATGCTGCTTTGATTCCACAGGTGCTCTTTGAAGTTGGGTAGATGAAGAAGAAGTGGCAAATATCTATCAGAAAGGAGAGGAACCAAGCAAGGAACCAAGTGCAAGACTGAGGTTGGTGTCCTTTGTTCCCCTCTTAGCTACTTCTCATAAAGGAAAGAGAAAGTAGTTTTAGTTTGTTTGTTTCTAAGATAGCTACCAGTCTTAGTGGGACTAGCAGCTTCGAGTGGACACTAGATTTCCCGATAACACAGATAGAAGACAACCTACAATGATCTCCTTAGGGACATTTTTTGGATGAATGGTGTCATGAAACTCTTGGGAAGCAAGCATGATGTAGGTTAACTTCCTTAGGGAATGAAAACAATTGAATTAGGGGTTGATAGACCCTAATAATACAGATCTGGAAGCTAGGGTTGATGTGCCCAAATTTTCCTATAACAGTTGCCCCCTAAAGCATGAAGTTGAAAATAACCAGGTTGAGTGAGATGCTTTACCACTTGGAGAGAAGGTTTTGAACCAGAAGTTTACCTACATCAATTACAATACAAATATCATGATACTTTGATTTTTTCTCATAATTAATTGAGGGATGGCATACCCACGCTCAACTTTATAAACTTTCATTACATGTGCATATATAGTCATGTACAGATGTAAACCCATGAATGGATGACCATGAATTTAAGGCCATTGTACATTTGATATAGTACTCCTGAATATATCGCAGCCCAGATGGATGAAACTAGATCCGGGGTCTTCAATCTCGTCCAATCTTTCACTCATGTACAAGTCTAACCATGTGAATAGATGATTTGAAGTTGAACATGGAGAGACATCATCTGATTACCAGCCAATGATGTAAGTCGTTAACAGATGCGAGAGGAATCACTGATAATGATAATGAGCCTCAAGGTACTGTAGTATATTCCACATGGTGTGAATAAATGATTTGATGTCGAACACCATACAAAGTCTTTTGGTCGAAGGCCATTGATGTCAACCTATCACTGGAAGCGAGAAACCTGCCACTGATGTATGCAAGCTTCGAGGTACTGAAGGGGTGTTTCTAAGTCAACTTCTTGGATGATGTGGTGATGTCGACAAGAAGCGACTCATCATAGGAGGTCCTTGATGTATCCCACATCAACGACACGAAACGTGGTAAATGATTTTTGGAGATGAAACATTGACTAATGACACAAGGTTCAGCAATGGCGGGCATGAAAATGAAGGTTTACTGTAATGTAAAGGATGAAGTTTTGAACTGAATGACTTCTCTTGAACATATTGGCGACACTGAAGTGAATTGGTAGCATTGACACAAAACAAAGTGATGGATGGTATGATAGAACAATGGTGTGATAACCATAAAGCTGAATGTCCCAACCCACATAGTCACGATGATGAGGTGAAAGTGTCATGTTCAAGAGTGACCTGCTACCATAAAGTGTTCCCAACTTTTTCCCATTTTTCCCCAGTCATTTCTGACCAGTACCTCTTTATTTTTAATCAAGCTTGAGGAGGATAACATATGCATGTTTTTATAATTTCACCCTTTGGGTGAATCCATCGCTATTTGATGTTTTAACGAGTCTAACGAAGGTGAAACTCGGTATTGTCTAGGTGGACAAGTTTTTTTCTATTAAATGTTTTTAATGAGTTTAACGACAAAGATAACTCAGTCCTTTTCACATTTAGAGAGTCTAAAAAGGGACTAAAAGGAAATTCTACAAGTTCTTTTTCGTACATTTGTCTCTCAAGTCTGAAAAAGCATAAAACAATACAAGATAGAACCTATTGATCATGTTTGACCAACAAGTACCTTTTTCGTAATTAATCTATCTCAGCTCGAAGAAGGGATAAAACTATACTGAGTAGATATCGGTTCTAATCCATTAACAAGCTAGAAATGACAAGCGCTCGGCAATCTTTTCATGTTTAGAGAGTTTGAAAAGAGCTTAAAGAGGACTCCATTTTGAGGAATGAGTGGTGTCTAAGGTAGCAACTGGTTTCGATGATGTTGGAACTTCTCAAAACATGTTGATTTATGTGAAGAGGCTGGCTAATAATACCACTCATTGCAACTGTTCCTCAAAAAGGGTAAAACAACCAAGTGAAAGTGTATGATCAGCCAAAGAGATGGTGGTGATGTAATAAAAAAACCAAGGCTCATCTGATAGAAAAGGTTGATAGAATGGAAATCACAAAGGTTAAAAATGGAAATGGGTTCACTTTTAGACAAGCTTGAACCATAGAGAACTATGCTTGGATTCAATTTCATGTTTACACAAGCTTGAAATGAAAAACTATGCTTGGGTTCAGTTTCATTTTTACACAAGCTTGAAATGAAAAAACTATGCTTGGAATTGGTTTACATGCCCCCAGCATGATGAAAGGGAGAGTCTCCTATAACCAAATGGTAGTCATTGCAATGAAGCAGGACGGTTATCCAACACCTTTTTGGCTTCATCCAGATAGAGACAAAGGTGAATGGGGTGATTCCCTTCACATAACCTACAGGGAAACTTAACCTTACCACTAGGCGCATGCCCCCCAAGCTTCATTACATTCACCTAAGTAGACTACTCATGGCTATCAGGAGGATGGAATGAAGGTTCTTTACGAGATCAAGTGAAAGGCTCAACTGGGATTTTATGAGATCTACTCAAAGACTTGACTTGGAACTTTGTTCCAGGGGATCTTGTTTCATTTTTAAAAGAACTTGACACAAGACAAGGAACTCTACTCTGATTCCCTGTTTCATTTTTTAACGAGGTTGACACAAGACCAAGAACAATCCTCATGAACCTGTTTCATTTTTTAGGAGGTTGACATAGTATAAGAATTGTCCTCATATTCCTTATTTCATTTTTTAATGAGGTTGACACAAGAAAATGAACTATCCTCGGACCCCTGGTTTCATCTTTTAACGAGTTTGACACAAGACAATGAACTATCCTCATATACCCTTATTTCATTTTTTAACGAGGTTGACACAAGACAATGAACTATCCATGGAGACCCTGTTTCATTTTTTAACGAGGTTGGAACAAGACAATGAACTATCCTCGGAGACCCAGTTTCATTTTTTAATGAGGTTGACACAAGATAATGAACTTCCCTCGTAGACCCTTGTTTCCCAACTCATAATAGGTCATGAAGGAGATATCTTGTTCCAATGCCCCCCAGTACATGATGTACAACATCACTGAATTAATCATCAGTGGATGTAGGTATGGAACAGGTTGCCACATAATTAACCCGTGGCGGGGAAGATACCATTGGTATAAATGGACCATTTAGGTATGATGGATGATTAGGAGCTATATTTGGATCAAGAAATGAAAGCTGGTCAATGGTGATAATTCTGCCTTCATGCGGGAAACAAATCACTCAAAAGAGTGTTGAAACAATAGCTCCCATGCCATAAACATAGTCACGCCCTAGAAGTAAATTATAATCTAAAGGTCCGGGGACTACCATCACGTTCAAATAAATGGTTTTTCCTGCCAAAGTGATAGGTAACTAAGGAAGGATCCCTAATGGTTGATTGGTTCCTCTGTTAAAACCCAACAGATTTTGTGTAGTAGGCACAAGTGGTGGCGAACCAAGTGCTTTCCAAGCAGTTGAGGAAAGGATACTCAATTATGCACCTTCATCTATAATAGTGCCAAATACAACCATATTACAAACTTGTACTATGATCTGGAAAGGCACATAAGAAGGAAGGCGGAATGCTGCTAGTCAATTCCAATCAAAGGAAGTGACTAGACTACTTGGAGGGGGTACCATAGAAATGGGAGGATTAACCCCTTATGTTACGAGAATGGGAGGATTTTCCTCCTATCTTGATGGAACAGGAGGATTTCCCCCAAGCTCATTAGAATATGAAGAAATAAAAAGAACTTGAGTGGTATCATGTTCACTCTCTTTGAGAAAGGTACGATTTGTTGAAGGTGAAATCGGGTCAATTGCTACCTCAACCTGTTGATTTGGGTCAGGTATAGACTCATAGATTTCACTCTCAGAGAGAGTGGTTTCAACCAATGATTGATTTCGGTCAGTCAATTTATCAACTAATGAAGGATTTAGGGAAACTTTCCTGTAACCAGATCAAAGCCACTGTAGTGAAGCAAGACGGTTATCCAACACTTTTTTGGCTTCATCCAGATAGGGACAAAGGTGAATGGGGTGATTCCCTTCACATAACCTACTTGGAAATGTAACTTTTTCCTTCTTTCCATGATCTTTATTACCACTAGTTAATGGTCTGTTACCAGCATGATCTCCAGAGGTCAATGACATAGGATGATGTGAATGAGAAGACCATTCTTCTAAGATCTGAGGAATATCAGGACAATTTCAAAGAAGATGGTCTCGCGCACAAAGTTTGCATGGATATCAAACTCTGTGAGGCTTAAAGGATGGTTTCTTATCAGATTTTGCATTCAAAGCAATGGTTGCTTGGTTGCCCCTCTACTGAATTTTCTTCTTCTTCTTCTTCTTCTTCCCTTTCTTCTTCTTCTTAGCCACCTGGTTACTAGTACCAATACTTTCACCAGGTGAAGAAGAAGAAGGGGAGGA
Source organism: Pinus taeda (assembly GCA_000404065.3). Classification (NCBI taxonomy): domain Eukaryota; kingdom Viridiplantae; phylum Streptophyta; class Pinopsida; order Pinales; family Pinaceae; genus Pinus; species Pinus taeda. Next base: position 359,654 of record APFE031080493.1, on the reverse strand, counting down.
AGAAACAACCGAGGAAGAAGGCAAAGGGTAAAATTTAGGATCAACTAGAGGTTGATTTTTTCCAGTTGAAGGAGTACTCAATTGTGGAGAAATCACGACATTTTGAACCAAGGAGGTTGAAAACAACCATATTGGCAAGCTAATGGTAAATCCCAGAAGGGACAATGTAGCCATATATGGAGCACCAATATTTCCAAATGACAGAAAAGGACTAGGATTGCATCAAAAGGAATTCCTTGATTAGTGGACTCCAGATTTGTTGCCATATGTTTCAACCTAAGATCAACTAAAAAACAAGCATGGAGGATGTTATCCACAGTCAATTAATTTTCACGACACTAGAACTTAACTTTGCTTTTTCATGTTTTAAGAGTCGAGAAAAAGCAAAGATGGCTCTAGTCTCTTTCGTTGTTTAATGAGCTTGAAAGGATAAGTGCTCAGATGAACCTTTTATTTTAATGAGTCGAAAATGAGCAAAAATGACTTCTCTGGAGATACTAAGCAAGAGGGCTTACCAAACTAATCACAAAACTACAATATACACCTTGGTGGTAAATTAAAGAGAAATTACCAAGGATTTACCATATGGCAGTCACTCTTCCCGAATGTTGTGTTCGGTGCATTGTGATCGGTAAGGTGGTGGACTCAGCTTCCTAGGGATAAAGGATTTAAGCCTATTGGGGTCTCCCACTATATACACGATAGTACAGGGAGCACAAGTCCATACTAGTACTTATCGGCTCAAAGAGGAGGAATCACCCAACCTCAATGAAAACGACAGCCACTAGGTTTTAAGACGCCAGAACACGTCTCTAGCCTAGACACCTCTAGATGTTTACGTTAAATTCCAATGCATTATTAGGTTAATTGAGGTTAGTTTTAGGTTGATCTTGCTTAAATTTTTCCTTTGGGTTTCACCACGTGATGTTTTCCAAAATTCCTAAGAATGCAATTAGAATGAGAAGCACTCTTTCCATTTGTTTTCAACAATGAAAATCCTAGCTACAATGGATAGAGCAAACAAGTAATTTTAGGATCAAACAACAAAGAGCACAAACTAATGCACTTCCCTAACCATTCCTTTTAAGCACACACATTCAATATCCTAAAATTCAATTACATGTATTTCTTTTTCTTTTCAGTTCTCCTTAATGTGAATTATGCACTAAGAAAATCAAATGCATCATGATTCAAAAGCTCTTTTCACAAAAATGTCAGTTTATGACAATTTCTCTTAAATGGAAAGGAAGACTTAACAACACTCTCAACTTTAAGGAAACGAAGATTTTCGACACTGTAAACGAAAATATGAACCAGATGCACAAAATCGACCAATCAATTATTTAGTGAAGGAAGATTTTATGACACTTCATTTTTTAACAAAACAATCGATTGAAACTACTTTTCGACTAAGGACTACAAATGATAAACAAATTCATAAACAAACATTTAACAATCCAGTCTGAAATGGGTTGAAACAAGGAAACAAAGACCGCTTTCAGAGATAAGAACTCATCTAAATCCAACAAATAATTCAAACAACTAAAAATTGACTTAAGGCTTCAGCTCCTAGATGGGAAAAATGATCCTAAAGGGATCATCACAGGCTAGAATGAGGGACAGTGTGATGCATAGCACCCTGTCAGTTATAGAGCTACAATGATTTCAGAATGACAATTTTATGGTCAAAATTGACTCAAATTTTAGTGAATTGGACTTGAACTCGATGAGAAACAAAGCGTAAAGTATGTCAAAGTGTTCCAAGAGATTGATTAGCTACTATAAGGGATAAAATTGCTCCCTAGTGGAGTCACCATTTCGTTATGGGAAAATTTTGTGTCTTTTCGGACGACTAACCCCTATACCTAGTGGCAAGTCTGGAACAACAGTTAAAGTAATTCCATTACCTTTTCCTATAGCTAATAGATAAAAGAAAGAGGAACAAAGGAACCAGCCTAGATCTTTCGCTCAATCCTTCTTCCCTTTGACTGCTTTTGTCGCTCCCTCTCGTACTTAACTCACTTGGAAGGTACCTGCACACAAGATGAGACAACAGACCATCAAAGCATAGATATCGATCTATTAACTAAACATATTATAGAATCAAAAGTACAATATACATCACATGAACACATGAATGGGAAAAATCATAGAACTCTTTACTCATAGAAAGGAAGATTACAACCCATGTAGATGCATGTTCAATTTAGCATCATCCTCCCAGCTTCAAACCCTTCTCTCCTCATGGAAATAGCACTTTGACATGGTAACACTACTCTCTTTCAAGTCTCACTCAAGCAGCATTTCGTTAACTTACAAAGTTCCAACCTTCCCTAGCCTTTGAAGGCTTGCTCCATTTATTGCAGAATGGAGGAGGTTAAGCCATTAATGGCCCTTATGAATACTTTGCCATTTTTTGGAGTTGGTTATATGGAGGAGGGGATAATGGATAAAGGTTCATTCATCTCCCTCCTCATCCAAAATCAAGCCCAATCCATCTAGAAGTTTCTAAAAGCATCCATTGGATGAGGAATCCAATGGATTTAATTTAAAAAACTCATTGGATCTCACTCATCACAGGTGAAACAAAGGCTAGGTGTTGTGCATAACACCCAGACAGTGTAGTGCCTACCATTCGTTGCAGCCAGATAGAAGGCCACCTATCATGATCTCCTTAGGGACTTTTTTTGGATGAATGGTGTCATGAAACTCTTGGGAAGCAAGCATGATGTAGGTTAACTTCATTAGGGAATGAAAACAATTGAATTAGGGGTTGATAGACCCTAATAATATAGATTTAGAAGCTAGGGTTGATGGGCCCAAATTTTCCTATAACACTCATGGAGCATACCCTGAGTGAACCCGGGTGGGGTATATTCCTAGAGGGACCATGGTTAGTGTGTCTATAAATCATTGGTCTCACCAACATTGTGCTATAATATTGTGGAGAGATAGAGTTGTTAGTTAAGGCCTTTCTATATAACAATGTTGGTTGGTATGATGTTATAAAATGACTTACAAATCTGAATTCTTCTTATGATAAATTCTTCATATTAAGAAAGTCCAAGTACCATTATGAATACCTCCCTAGTTAAGAGGGAGTGTTGAAAAGTGTAACTAGGTTTGGTCTTCGTAATGAAATGTAAATATGATTTTATGTAATGAGATGTAAATATGAAAAATAAAATTATTTTATTGACTTGCTTCATGGGTTTCATGAGCAAGGGATTTTGTTTTTGAGTCAAGACTCCATTGAGAGTCTTTAGGATTTATTTGTCATCTAATAATAAAATGTTAGAGCCATTGTAATGTAATGAATTCATGTTACACTTTGTAAAAGGTCAATATTGTCTATGTAAAGTATCCTCCAAGAACTTGTCATCTATCCTCTTCCAGTTGGCCTACAAACAATGTAAGAAATATCTAGTTGAATTTGGCCTAACTCCAACTATCATGTCGGCCTAAACATCATGTGAAGAAGTGCATATAGAGCATACTCAGCCTCACTAGAAGAACACAATTCGATCAAGCAAGCTTGACCTAAATTTAGAGAAGCAGAGGTACGAAAAACAGGGCTAATAGAATTGTGAAGAAGAGGCTAAAAGAAAGTGTGAATAAGTGAAAAGGAAGTGTTTCTTCTAGGCATACGAAAAAAGGCATTCTTCTGGGATAACTAAGATAATATTCTTTTGAAGCATAGCGAAGATAGGGAAACGGAGGAGTTTCTTCTGGGACAGTGCAGAAAAGAATTCTTCTGGGCTAATATGAAGAAGATTTTCTTCTATGGCACCATAAGAAGGATTGTTCTAGAAGGTCAAAGTAGAGATCTAGAGATTGAGTCTCTCTAGAGGAAGCCAGTAAATATCTAGAGACTGAGATTCTCTAGGGAAAGTCGAGAAGGAGTAGTGAGAAAGATAGAAATCGATTTTCTCTAGAAGGAGCCGAGGAGAGCAGTTCAAGAAATGCAAGGAAGGGAAGAAGAAGAGGATAAAGTTTAGTGAAAAGGTTGTTGGAGGATGCTAGAGTCAAGGGTCTGTTTCATGGTCTTGGTACTTACCAATTGAAAATTTAGAAGAAGAATTTTGATCGGGCTTTTCTCTCAAGAGGTGAGAGGTTTTGGCTTTTCCTGAGAAGCCTACATATTGTGTCACTTGTCTTTTATTGTGCATACTAATAATTGTCTCGATGAAGAGAACACATTAATAAGCTAACAAAGAGAAGACTATAAGTTAAGAAGAAAAAGTACATCAACTGTCAAGAAGACAAATTCTTAGCTTTAAATGACCTAGATTTATCAACACCTTGAGATCAACCTACACAAGTATTTTCTATCCTCTTCCTGGTTGACTTCCTTTGGCCAATCATTAGCCAAATTCCTAGCCTTACAAGCTCCTAATTCCTTGCCCAATTCCTGAGAGAATTAGGCCATATTTAATTGGGAAATTCCCCTCATAACTGTGCAATCCATCCATAGGCCCTCTAATGATTGCATGCACCATCTGTACAACTCAAAAAATTATACAATTGATAGTACACTGTCTCTGAACTCTAATCTCAATTGGGCCTTCCTTTGAACTAACATGCATGAGTTATTTTGAGTGAAATAGCAGTTATCCAATTGATCACTGCATGTGAATTAAATCCAATTTAATTCACTTGACCACTCACTAGTTCCTCCAACAATTAGAAATAGTTTAACTAAATTAAATAATTACAATTCAAAATAAATCACCCCGGGCCCCTAAAATTTAGGGATCACTCTACATGACTCTAGATAGAATGCTAACTCAAATTTACTGAGGCAACTAAGTCAACTTAACTTAGTTAATGATTACAAGTTGCTATGAGAATAAAATTTCGATTTAATTTAGAATTTAATTCAAGGACAAATTAAATTGGAATTTATAGATGCTATTTTTAACATTTCTTGTTCTTATTTTCAACACTCCCTCTCAACAAGAAAGGAATTCAACTCTAACATGATTTGGTACCTTTGTATTGTTCTCCATGCAACACTTCTCTCTAGTGTTGTTGCTATTACAACTTCTGAAACTGAAAACAAAATATCCAACATGAATCAATATCATGCATCTGTCACAAAATTCTCTGATTGCTACTAGATATGCCTCTGTTAATTGAAAACTCTGCGCTTATTTTGACTTTGCCTCTATTCCATTTTCATTGCTATCAACTCCGCTTTGCACTCTCCAGTATCTGACTACTCCTATCTTATGCCTCTATCACTCTGATATCTAACTACATCAACGATCATTGATCCATCCTGCTACTATGTACTATGGGCTCTCGTAGCAAGGTAATGATCCATGAGACAAAACCTTTCAGTGGACCCTGCCCAAATTTCTACACTCTTGGGACTAATACTTCACATTTCCCCACCTCTCACATGGTGGTATGGTTGCATGTACTCCTCTTCCCACTTGGCTCAAAATTTCCCCCTAATGGAGGTCTCTGCTTGAGTGGATGTCTTCATTTGTTCTCCTCTCTGCTTCTCCAATTATGGCTGCTCCACAACTTTCTGAGTCTTCTTGTGAGGTTGTTTCTTCTCTTCTTGAGTGGATCTCTCCATTCAGTCTCCTCTCTTCTTCTCTAATTGTGGCTGCTCCACAACTTTCTTAGACTGTTTTTGAAGCTGCTTCTGGGGCTACATGTTGAGAGGTAATTCATGTTCCCGCTTAACCACCAAGTCTCTAACCTTTTTCTTGCTCTAAAAGGCTTCGCATGCATCTTCGACCTTGAGAGAATATAGGTTCTTGACTAGCACACTGATCTATTTCACCTATCCCGCTATCACACATTTTCTTAAAAAAGAGTTGATATTAAATTGATGATATCTCCCTCATCTAAACTCTGATTCAAACGATTTGTTTTTTTGAATTTGGGTATTTTTCCGCAAGGAATCTAGATATGATATATATATGTATATGTATATGTATATGTATATGTGTATATGTATATGTATATATATGTATGTATGTATGTATAGATATATATGTATGTATGTATTATCTATGTAATATATAGTATATATATATATATAATATATATATATATATATATATATATATATATAAATATATATATAATATATATATATATATAATATATATATGCACAACTTGTTTAGATCTTCTCTGCAAACTTGCCACCCAAAAGATTCTTGCTCCGATACCATGTATATTTTTACTATGTGGATTCAACATCTCATGTGATATGCTAAAACACAGGACAAGAATCTACTCTACTCTTCAACGGAAGCCAAAATTTATCAATGAAAACAATAAGTAGAAAGAGAAAGAATATTAATGGCTCATAACACAATATTTCTCTGGGGAAAGAAACTGCTCAAAACCCTGACTATCTATATAGAATTAACCAAAATATTTGAGAAGAAAATACAATGCTTGTTTAACCTGAACAATTCCTGCATAAGTACAATCTATCTCACTCAATGTACACAAGTATTTTCTATCCTCTACTTGACTAACTTCCTTTTGGCCAATACTTAGCCAAATTCCTAGCCTTCCAAGCTCCTAATTCCTTACCCAATTCCTGAGAGAATTAGCCCATATTTAATTGGGAAATTCCTCACTCATAATTGCGCAATCCATCCATAGGCCTTATACTAATTGCATGCACCATCTGTACAACTCAAAAAATTATACAACTGATAATACACTGTCTCTGAAATCTAATCTCAACTGGGTCTTCCTCTGAACTGACATGCATGGGTTATTTTGAGTGACTTATCAGTTATCTTATCGGTCACTGCATGTGAATTAAATCCAATTTAATTCACTTGACCACTCACTAGTTCCTCCAATAGTTGTAACTAGTTTAACTGAATTAAATAATTACAACTCAAAAGAACTCATCCTAGGCCCCTAAAATTTAGGGATCACTCTACACGAGTCTAGATAGACTTCCAAATCGAATTTACTGAGCCAACTAAGTCAAATTAACTTAGTTAACTATTACAAGTTTCTATGAGAATAGAATTTCAATTTAATTCAAGGACAGATTAAATTGGAATTTCTAGATGTTATTTTTAACATTTCTTCTTGTTATTTTCAACAATGAGTCCCCATACATATGTATGCACAAATTCTAATTTTCACTCTTCTTGTCCTCCCCAACTCTAAGAATTATAACTCTCTTATTTTCCATAAATATAGTGCCCATAGCAATCAAAATTATTTTGCTTCAAATCTAGCAAAAAAATTCCTTGAGTGGAGAATCCACATCCCCTTCTTACTCATTTGTTTGAGCCTATGATGCCACAATGTTGCATATTATCCTGTAGAAGCCAAATAAATATAAAGTTTGGCATTACTTGTACATAAATACAATGTACCTAAGCCTTCACCCATTTATCACTCCATTTAGCATAGTTTCTTGTAAAATATGGCGATACATCTCTAATTTCCATGTGGTTAATGATCATATATTTATGTTATTTTTTATGAATTAATTAGGATTATACTTTGACTTTACCAATGATATTTTACCATTCTAAAGCTAGTTTTGGTAGCCATCTCTGTGATCAAGATATCAAGACAATTCTAGAAGAAAATTGGTGTAAGCAACCCCTCCCACATTTACCTAATTTCACAAGCCTACAAGGGTTAACATTAGACAGAGAGTTACTATGACATGACCTGACCCCCAAGCTTCAGTTATGGAAGTCGGACTAACAAATTTACTTTTCATAAGAATCACACAGGGCTACAGGAAACTCAAGGACCAAAGGACCTCCCCAGGTGCCTAAACTCTGATATGGGACCACTTTTCTCACATCTTAAGCCCCAACCACATGAACAAAAAGGAAAGGGTGTGGTTATAGGGATCCAATTGCATGCATTACACTTCTTCCATGCAATTATAGCCCAAAATCTCTAGTTTAAAGGGTTCGTTCTCGACATCTCTGTCATTTTTCTAGGCCATCCTCCAAACAACTACCCATAACTACATGTAACTTCTCAGAATGATAAATAAAATAATGACAAATTTAATCATAGAAAACTTGAACAAGAATTGTCCAAGGACATGCTTAGTCCATAACAAACAATTCTCCAAGCACATGAAAAACATAAGTGTTATAGGTCATGAATGAATATCTTATCATATTAGTATGAGATTCACCAAGAAGGCTCTATGCCCTCTCCACATAGTTGCAACAACACCTTGTAACACCCTCCTCCCACATCTACCCAAGTAACTATCCAACTAGGGTAAACATGCGGCGACAAGCTACTATGATTGGATTCGACCTCCTATGTGACCTTAAGGAAGTGGAATCGATAGAAATTTCGCACACAGTCATCCAACATCAACTTCAGGACCCATAGAAATCGATCCAACACTTTAGACAACTTACCCTTGTGTCCTACTAAATTTTTGACCATCTTAAGCCTTAGTCATTCTCATGCTATGGGCATGGCAGCATCCAAAAACCCAAAGTTTCTCTCACAGGCTTATGTGCCAACGTCCAAGGACCCAATTTGCCAGTTCTGTGCTAGCGACCCTAGGATTTAAGCCACTTTTTCAGGTCCAAAGCCTAGGTCATTACCAAGAATGGAGTGATAGCTTAGGATCAGTAAAATAACATGAAAACAATGATGGCAAAGCAATAAGTAGAACAAGACCTTAACGAGACCCCTACTATCCATGACATGCATTTCATCAAACATATCATCAACATGTAACCTACAGGTGTAAACAAAAGAATTAAGTATATGGATCTCATACTTATTTGAGAATCACTATGAACCAATTTTCCCTAATATCATTTTCTTCATTATCATCTATTAGGCCATAAATACATTATCCATTCATTTACAAGTAAAAACATGTTTAGAACCATACAAAGTTATTGGCATAAAACATAAATATAACCAACATAATAGGGACAAAAATGTCATGAACATATCAGCCATAAAATCTACATATACATTAGTACATTTACACATGAAAATCAAGGGAATGCATCTCTCATTAATGAATGCAATAAACCAACCAAAGATGAGACTACCACATTCCACACGACCATAGATTGGCTGAGCCAAGTATCTCTTCGTCCAATCACCTTTGTGCCATATTCCAAGCATGAATGTGGGACTCATAGAACACACCAAAACAACACCAACAAGCATGGGTTCCACCAGATTTCTCCACCTACATCCTAAGGAATTTGAGTGCCTCCTAGTCTCTCAAGCCTTACTGTAATCCATAGTCTGATCTACAGATCACTAGGCCCTACATGGAGACATGCTATCCAGGCTTTATTGTACATACCATCCCATGACTACTATGCCTAATGGAGAGAAATCCACCTCTCAACTTTACCATATATCCTCCGATTTACGGCAATGATTCCTAGGCTCACCGAGGCACACAATCTGGCTTTACCACAACCCATAATCTAGTTCAATGGTTACTAGGAAAATGGCTTTACTATGATCCACAGTCTGGTTCAGGGACCATTAGGCCATGTGTTTGTTAGTTCATAGGTCCACGCAACTCAGTTTTGAATCCATTCGACCATCCCACATTAACCGAATATGAGAAACCCATCTCATCAAAGCTATTAGGAAATGGCAAGGCTAGGTTGAATAACACTTTCACACCTAGAAAAACCCATGCCATGATAGAAAATAACCACATGCAATACCATGCATACCAAATCTAGCAAGGAAAATACACATACAAGTCGATATGTACAATGAAGCCTGTTGTAGCTGCTTGATCCCGCCTTTCCCTGCTTGATCTTTGCTTCCTCTTTCCTTTCTTACTTTTCTTGCTCCAATTCCAAAGTGCTCCAAGAAACTCTAAGTGTCCAAGAGTGTGTGTGTGTGTGTGTGTGTGTGTGTGTGTGAGAGAGAGAGAGAATAATGGGAGAGATCCAAAGCTAAATTGACCAAAGTTTACCTACTGATCCTCAAAAGCCTTTTTATGAATAAGGCCTCTATTTTCTTCATTTTCCGTTATTTTCCTTCAATTTTCTCCTCACATGCAACTTGTGACCTTTCACCTTCATTTTCTCCTAATTTCCATTATTTTCATAAATAAATATGCCAAAAATGCCATTTTGCCTTCCCAAAGCCTTAGCCATTGCCGTTTCCAATTTCCTTAGCCATAAACAACCAAGTGAACACCCCCTAGGATGTCTTGCCCAGCATTAAGCTTGGAATAAGTGTCCCATAAATGGTGGTTATTGTTTTTAACTTTTATTACATGGAATTTTCACCAGGGATGTTATAGAACCATCCCCCTTGGGGGACACCGTCCTCAGTTTTCAGTTACACATATACCTCAGCAATCAGCTGAAAGAAGACATACTACCCATGGAGATTTACAATATAGCTCGATGCAGTATTTACAATGAAGGACCCGCTTAAAAGAAAAACATCATGACAACATACCACATACTAGAGCTTTATAACATAGCTCATTATAGTATTTACAATGATCATCCCGCTAAGTGCCAACCCACATGACATCATAACATCATGATAACATAGCCATATGATAGCATAGTAACATGAAAACATAATCATGATGATATGACACCCATACCACTTAGTGGAGATTTATAAAATAGTTCATGGCAGTATTTACATCCATATACATATGTAAATAGAGAAATATCACAAAAATATATACCAAAAACCTGTCCCAAAACATATACCAGAACATCATATTTTCTTTGCCTCAACCAACAAACAAGGAAGGATACATAGCCTGCATCCAATCCATCATCTGTTATAGCACCATTTACCACTCTTGGTAGATCTGATGCTCTATTTATGGCCTAGGGCAACCCTTGCTTCTAGACTTGGTCCAAAATCTTAAAAAACAGTGTTTTATTCCCTATACGCTACTTTTCCCTGTGAAAAAGAGTGTACACGTGGGACAGCATATACCCAATCTGTGTGCATATGTTAAAACACTTAAAAAAATTAAATTTCCTTACTTTCAGGAGGAGTTCATGGGTTTTACCTGTTACTCACCTCCTATTGCCTGTGGCCCAACTGTTTCCCAACTGAAAAAACTAACTTGGAGAGGTATAAATAAACCTCCATGGGAAGGCCTTAAGGGGGAAAGGATGAGATATTGATACTATACAGAGATTATCCCTGATCAAGTCTGAAGAATCCTTGTGACTCTTGCACTCCCCAAAGCTTCAAGAAACCCTTGTTTCCTTAATTATAGATATCCCCCATCTTGTTTGAGATATCCTTGTGTTGGTGAAGAGAGATTGTTGAAGGCTGGGAAAGGATGGATTTGGAGGACGGTTCTGCTTGGAGCCAAGGAAGGACTCATGTCATATTTCTCCACCTTATCTATAGCTTACTTCAATAAAAAGGAATATTGTTCTGTTTCTGACATGAAATGTGTTTATGCATCAAAGTTATGTTGTAATTCATTTATGAATCTTATATTGATGTATAATTAGTCGTTAATTTATATGATTTAAAGTTAACATCATGTATATCCTTTATGTTTATATTGCCATGTATGTTATATTTAAATAATTTTCAAGTTTGAAGAACATTGGGAGAAGCTGAGGGTTTGCACCCTACAGGATCTACCAAAATGAAGGACATCGAGTAAGGACACTCCTACATGATTTAGTAGAATAAGGATGTTTAATGATTGTTTGAGAATTTATTGTTGAGGTTTTCCCTTTGCTATGTTGGGGTTCTCAACCCAATGCCCTAGGGTGGTTTCACCTGTAACAAAATTAGTGACTCGATTGGAGATAACAATCTTGTTATTCTTGGTTTGGGTTGTTTATTCTCAATCAGGGTTCACTTTCTTGATTTCTTTCTTTTGTAGTATTGTTTGGTCCATTAGTGTCCCAGGCATCAAGTTTGATCTTCTTGATCAGACCTTGATTTTTGTTTTTTCATATAAAGTTTTGTATATGTTGTTTACTTTGTTTACATTAGTGTATACATGCAGGTTTTTGTAAACTAGACTCGTGTATACACTAGTTTCCTGTATTAGAAAAGCATGTGCATGCTCCTATGTCTTTACATAGTCACGTATGCAAGTTTTTGGATTATTTTTTCAAATCTTTCTACCCACTTAGGTTTGTTTCTTGGTGATTTCTGTTGTTATATGGTCCTCAGCTATTTGGAGAATTTACTTTTCCTGCAAGCTTTCTTTTTCAAAATCTCTTTCTCATTGTAAAGATTTGGCCTAGGTTTGCTTCTTAAGCAAGTTTCTAGTTTGTATCTTGGTGTTCAAGGCTTCGTTTTGAAGTTCTTGGTTGTTCTGGTCTTCCAAAACAAGAATTTTTTTTTCAATTTCATTTTCAGCCTGGATTTCAAATTCTCTTGCTTTGCTTTCCCTTGCTTGGTGGCCTTATTGCTTATCTTGATTTTTGAGAGTCTTTTTGACAAGTTTGAAAGTATTTCTTTCTTGGCCTTTTGGTCAGTCTGTCAAAATATTTTGCTGCTATTTGGGTCAGTTTGTACAAGTTGTAGTCTTTTTTGTTCAAGTTCCATTCATTTTCGAGTTTATAACTTGTAAGATTAAAGGACTCCTTATGCTTATTTATTGATCTTTTGAGTTTTAGTGGCACTTTTGTGACTTAAAAAAGTTGTTTTGTTTCCTTAAAAGAAAAATCTCAAAAAAATTTGCTTTTGTTTTTCTTTTTCCAAACTTTTGGTTTACGGTTTCTTTTGTTTTGTTGTTGTGAAGCGAATTGTGATATTTTGCAATTTGTTTTGCTTGCTTTGGAGAGATTTGTTGTTTATTTTTTGGCCCTCTTCATTTTCAAGTTGTTTTATTGTCTCTATGAAGAAACACATTTTTGCTTCTTGTATGAGCATCCATGCACTATCATTATAGTTTGCATTAAGATAGTTTGCGTTACAGACATTTTAGTGTTGTTTATTAGCTTTTGGGTGTGTGGAATGTGTTTTTTGGAAAAAGAAAAAGTTGATTATACAATTTTATTCATAGAACTCTATAGAAATCCATTTTAATTGAAGAAAATAACTACATTGGAATGTAGCTAGGTTTCTATTGGTGTCTATTGCATCAAAACGTCATTAGTTTCACTCTCATTTTTCCCCCTGACTTAAAGAATAGCTATATAAAATCAAGTTGTTAATAAAATGAACTAAAACTTTTATTGTTGTCATTAAATAAACACCAACAAGTTTAGGTTCGTTAGGGCCTTGGAATAGGTGAGTGGAGAGTTAACTCTCCAAGGCCGCTCGAATTACAAAACTTAGAAGTTGAATAAAGAGTGAAACCCAATGAAAGACCGGGAAAGCTCCATTATTGGGAATGAAGAACAAGGGAGAGTAAAGACAAGGAAGATAGATACCCGCTCTCCTACTTGTTGGATCCTGCTCACGACTATTCTACCCGACTTTTGATATGAGTTGGTATCCATAATGGCCTTTCCTAAGGATCACATAGGTGGCTGCGGAGGGGAATCCCGTGGTACCTGAGACTGATGTTGCATCATGTTCAGCAATACTTCTGGAGGATACCCTTGCGAAGCTTTGGTGCTTGCACCGGCAAAGGTTGTTGTCTGGAGGTTAGCGTAACTACTTCTGATACCTTCATTGGTAGGTCTGGGCCTTCATTATCCCAGGTTATCTTTGGAAGGTCCCTAACTTAAATTTCTTGTATTTTGGTGTCCGGTACTTATCACCTGGAGCAGAAATACTTGGAAGTTGCTTGATTGGTTGTATCTTTAGGGACTTTATAGTTGAGTGCTCTTTGCTCTTTGTATATAGTTGGCTTTAGGTATTTTTGTCTTGTCACTTTTGGACATTAGATTCTGAGTGACAGACCTACCACTTCATCGATATTGAAAGGCTTTTGATCTTTCTTTCGAAAGTTGTGGAGTTGCCTCCTCAAGGGCAAAGGTTTTGACTGTGCATCTATCTTCCTTGGAGAGTTATTTGTACATTCCCTTTAGTGAAGGATTTGTGAATAAGTTAGATATGGCCAATAGTCTTGTGGAAACCAACCAAGGTGCCCTCCCAAAGTGGATCCTTGTGCTTTTCATTTCTTTGGAAATGTTGGCACCCCCTTGATTGCCACTTTGAATATTCTTAGATTGAATGTTGGACTAGCAGTTTACTTGTGATCCACTCCAAATATTCCAAATGTTCTTGGAGCTTCTCAAATGAATGCTTTATTTCAAGGGCATCAAATGGGTTGTTCATATTCTTTTAAAGAGAAATTTGGGATTCCTCTTCCTCCCCCCTCTTGTAATAAGAGATATAAAAAGAAGAGAATTGGAGGATAAAGAAGAAGAACAATTCTATCCATTCATCATCAACCTCTCCTAGTCATGTTGGAGATGAGCCTTTAGCCGCCGCAATTCATGTTGGGGGCACAAGACTAGTCACTACAAGTCATACTAAGAATTAATCATCAACCTCTACTAGTCATGTTGGAGATGAGCCTTCAGCCGATACAAGTGATCCAAGTCTGGGTGTGATGAAGGACCCTTCCAAGACCTTTCACTTTCATGATGTGTTAAATTGAATTTTTAAAAGAACATAAATGTATACATGTGCATGTTGTAAAGAAGAGGAACATGACAATCATCAGCAACAAAAACTCAAGACGTTGATAACGGAGTTTGTCCAGGAGGGACTACATCTCCGAGACTCAGTGTCAAGATGGTGTAGGATGCTGCATTAAGTGTTGTCAATAGTGATGATGTACATAGAGGTGATGGCATTATCATACAAGTAAAAATGCCCTCACGCAAGAGTGACTCCAAGTGATGTTCCACTACTGGAACTCTCAATCAAAAGGAATCCTATCAGTATCACACAAACTCATGCATGATGATAATGAACATCTCACCAACATGGCATAAAAGGGATCTTAATGCAACCATTCATGATGAAAACATGAGTATCCCATCAACATAAAACAAAGGGATCTCAAAACCCAACATGACGAATCAAGTACATCCCACAGATGATTCTGCATCACATCAAGAAGGAATCATGAAAAAAAGTAAGAAACAAGATCCCACATAAGACGTCAAATAGGGATCTGTGCAGCACAATGCATGGCAAAAGAAGTACATGAACACACTACATATACCTCACAACTAGGGGCCATCTAAAGAAGCGGATGTCAAACTGCTGAAGCTGGCCGTACCATCAAACTCTCTACATCGAATCTCATGGAATGACTACTTGCACACTGAACACTGACACATGCACTCCACTTAGAAAAAGTGGTTTGAAAATAAAATGAGAAAATGAAAATCTGAATGCACCATTAGATTTGTGGCGTCGAATAGTGCAAAATCGACTATCAAATCTCTGAATTCTGAGAATTTGAGAATTTTGGGCTCAAGGAATCTTTTAGATTCCCCCTAGATTCCTCAAATATTTTTCTCCATGGGTGGAATGGAAATCTGCAACTCAAAAGGCGAATCTGACCTCACCATTATGATCCCTGTGGAAAACCATGAAAAATTACTATAAACTTGACTATTTTCCAACATGGAGAAAAATTATCTCCTTAGGAAAATTTCAAGGATCATGGTTTCGCTCCCTATTTCTACAGCAGTCATGGTTCCATCTGCATCAATTTGCATTTGCGCTCCTAGCCTCCTCCATCTTCCTCTTGCACTGAGAAAATTGGGTTCTTATAAAAACTTTCGGGCGGATTACCCAATGAAATGGTTGGGGGAAATGGTTAAGTTAAGCAGTCTATTGAGGAGGGGTTGGGTGGTCAAACCCCACCCCTCCATTTTTTTTTACATATAACAGTTATTTTCAATTAATGGGAGGTGGGTTCGTTGGTTTGGTGGTCTGCTCCCCTAACTTCCACCGTGAATATGGATTCAATGAGGGTGAGGTGGAGGGGCGGCGGGGTCATGGCTGCCCACCCCATGATGGTGTTTGTTTGACAGCTGGGTGGTTCCAAGGGTGGAAGGATCATGGCTGCATACCCCATTATATATATAATATATATATATATATATATTATATATATATATATATATATATAATATTAATGGGGTATGCAGCCATGATCCTTCCACCCTTGGAACCACCCAGCTGTCAAAACAACACCATTCCAATATGATATATATATATAAATATATATATATATATATATACATGGGGTATGGTGGGTTACAGGGGTGGTGGCCCACCACCACAACCTTTTTTTTTTAATTTTTATTTAAAAAAATAGGGCCTTTTAAAATTATTCAGATTTTAGGCCGAAGGAGACAAATTAAATAGACCAAAAATTCACCCGGAATCTGGCCCAGGTTGGCTGGAATCTAGTGGTCGGGTTCTGTCCAAATTGTGGCCTCCTTAAGCCTGCCCAGTTAGCACAAGTCACTGAACTTTGACTGCTTCTAACTTTTGCATACGGACTCGATTTGATGAACCGTTCATATCACCGCGATCAGGACGACGAGATATTTGCTTTGGTCCTAGTATGAAATCATTCTGATCACTCTAATTTTTGAGATTACATCAGCCCTCTTTGTCATGTGTGCCTCTGGAGCCATCTGGAGTCTAGTCACTGCAAGTCATACTAGAAATTCATCATCAACCTCTGCTAGTCATGTTGGGGATGAGCCTTTAGCCACTACAAGTCATGCTGGGGGCACAAGACTAGTCACTACAAGTCATACTAGCAATTCATCATCAACCTCTACTAGTCATGTTCGAGATGAGCCTTCAACCACTGCAAGTCATGCTGGGGGCATAAGTCTAGTCACTGCAAGTCGTACTAATAAAGAGTCACTGACCTCTCCAAATCATGTTGGAGTCTCTCCGAAAACCACTGCTAGTCATGTTGGCATAATGGATGTTGATAAGAAACCTAGGCGTGTGTTAACTCCAATATTTCTCTAGAGTTTTTAAGAAAGAAATGATTAGATGTAAACAAAAACCTACTTAGGAGATTAGGATCTAGCCTTCCTAATTCTCAGAGAGGGCTCTCTCTTTATGATTTAACTTTGTTTTAGTTATTTGATTTTAGGCTAGTTATGACTGTACTTGGGTTTTGATTTGGATTTGGTGGTGAGATCACTGACTTAGATGGGTAGAGGGATGTCCTTTACCACTGGGCTATGGCATCAAGTGTCAAGACAAACAGGACTAGATCAAGTTCTAAAAATAGTGTCTATAGGGCAAGGTAGCTGAGTTAATTTAGATATTAAGGCTGGATGGTGAAGTTGGTTTCAATCAGATCCAAAGAGAAATTTAGGGTTCCTTAGGTTAGATTATGAAAGAAGTGAAAGAGGTCAACCAGGATGGGAGAGAAATTAAGGATTCTAAGATCTGAATATCCGAAGAAAACATAGAAATTATCAATTGTTCAAAATAGATTGTACTTAAACAAATTCTGAGATAAATTTCTAGTTAATTCATTCACTTTAGATAACATGTAAGTTTGTGTAATACATAAGAACATAACAAATTTGACAAAGAAAACACTTCACTGTAATATCTCAACACATGAATCCTATAATGCAATCTTTTTATTACTTAGTCCAGTCTGTTGACTTGAAAAATTGGTATAATAACCCTCATATTTCTGATCAACACAACTCTACAAATGTCTAGCAATCCGCACCCAATACTTCGAATTATGAAGTATTTATACAAAAATAGTTTGAAAAATATCCCAAACTATCTTGGGAATTAATCTAGGACAAAGAAATATCTTCAGGCAAGAAGATATATACAAATGTTTAACTGTTGTATGTTGTACCTGTTTATTTGGTTGTGTTGTCTTTATGCTCTGATATTTTGTTGTTTATTCTCTGCCTTTCTATTGGTCTTCACGCTGGTTGATCTTTTTACTATGACCTTTCAACTGATACACTTTCACTTGATACACTTTTACTTGGCCGACCTGTCACTTTTCTTCTACTATGTTGTTTTCACTTTTACAACAAGTCATTTAACTTTTCCCATGTGTCTACATCTGGTAATTGAATATTTACCATTTTCCTGTAAATCTCATCTTCTTCAGTGTATTTGGAAAAAGTGAGCCTGTTCACAAAAAGGTGTTTCACCTCATGCTAAAGGTAAAATAGGTTCTCAAGTGTCTGATATAAAACCTTTCTAGTAGGCATTCCCTTCATAGAAGAATTGTTTACTTGATCTTTGGCCACCTCTCTGATTCTTCTGTTGTAGCCTTCTTGTGGCATCAATTTATGATTTATCACTAAGGGAATTAGCAAACCTTTCTGGCTTAGAGCATCAAACTTGATCATGAACCTGTCTATAGCTAGCTGCATGGTTTGGCATTTGTCTTCCAGGTTCAACATTAGATTTCTCTTGTTGAGCTCCCTTTTCACTTCTAGTATGGTGCTAGTCCTATCTGGTATGTCTAGTTCCTGTAATTCATATTTGTTTTTCGAGTTAGGGAAGTGAATGATCCTAGTGGCTTCTTCTGGCATGTCTCCAAGTTTAGCCTTAACTCCCCGTATGGCTTGTGTAGCCTCTTTCACTAAGTCATTTTTCTCAAGGATTACTTGAATGGATGACCAAATATTATTGAAAGATTCAATGATATTGGCCCATAACTGTTCCTTAGCTTGGCCAAGTGGCTCCTTTAAGTCAAATCCTTCTCCAAGTTCTTCATCCTTTCATTCAACCTGGTTGACTTCTAAACTTCTTCTTTGTGCATCTATGCAAGATTGTTATCATCTCTAGACTGGTTATCTTTTTCTCAAGCTTGTT
The DNA here is from genome assembly GCA_000404065.3 of Pinus taeda. Classification (NCBI taxonomy): domain Eukaryota; kingdom Viridiplantae; phylum Streptophyta; class Pinopsida; order Pinales; family Pinaceae; genus Pinus; species Pinus taeda. The sequence continues at coordinate 340,923 of APFE031080493.1, read as the reverse complement.
TATCTCTGTGGTCTGAATGGACATGTCTTCCATTTCCTTGACCAATTTACTTGCCTCATCACCTGGCTGGGCTGCTCTTGTTGTTGAACCTATTGCTGTTGTAGATGTTATTGCAGCTGGGAGCGTTGTAGCCAGTGGAGCTGTAAGAGCCAATGAATCTACCAAGGTGGATGGTACTACTATGGTGACTGCTGGAATGACAGTGGTTGGGGAAGTATCAAGGTTGGCTTGTTTTAATTGTATCAAGCTATCAAACTTCTTCTCCATTTCCTTTAGTTGATCATTAAGTTGTAAAACAAGGTCCATCATTTCCTCCTTATGTGTTTGGCTTTCTAAGACCTCTTTTGTATGTGGATTCTATGAATAAGGCAATTTGAAATTTTTTTTGAGAGCAACAAGGTCCTCATTATTTTTCTTTATCAACTTCTCAGCAGCCTTGATATCATTGGGATCATGTCCCAGCTCAATCACCAAGTCTTCTAGTGACTTGATTCTGTTATCTTTAGCCGGTGAGGAGGCCTTTTCCATCTTGTACTATGCAGTGATATTATCTAATGAACTTTGCAACTTGTGTGAGGTCATAGCTTTACCTGTCAAGGTGGAATAGATCATCTCACCTACCTACTTGAAACTCAATTTGGTCAATGGGATGAACATCCCTGGCCAAAACCTCAAAATCTGTTTTCCTATAGTCTGTTGATGTTTTTGGCTACTTGACTATAGGTTCCATAAATGTCATCTGCATTTTCCCTATTTTAATGTCAAAGGCTAACATTAATCTGTTTGATTTGTAGGTGCTTTCTTGAAATATTGGGCATAAGTGTGAGCCATCAATTCCTTATTTCTCAACTTAATTTCTTTGTACCTATCTTTGATATCCTTCTGTTTATCCATAGGCCTGGTGAATGAAGAGACCTCAATGTTGAGCTGTCTCTCAATAAGTTGAGTGTTTGATGTTGAGGGCCGATCTGTTTCTCCTGACGCTGTTGGGCCTTTACTCCTTTCCACCATTGTATCAGTGTCAGTGATTTCCACTGAGTCAATGGTATATTCCTGTTCAATTACAGGATTAAGCTTGTGCTTATTCCTGTAATTGATTTCAAACTGTTCATCTGAGGTTTCCATGGCTGAACTAGAACATTCTTCCTTGGTTCTCTTTGTATTTTTGTCTTCATTTTTTGGAGTCTATAAAATAGGAGGAATATTCATTGGTTCTCCTAATTCTAGAACCTGAAAGAAGGAACTTGTATCAACCTTTTCTTCTACATCAATTAATGTATTCTCTACATTAACTACACAACTGTCCATGTATATCAAAGTGTTTTCCAACCATTCTGATTGGTTGGCAAATCTCTCAATGTCTGGCCTAGGATGATGGGTGAAAGGACCCAATTTTACCTTGAGTCTGAGCATATTTATGAATCCACAAGGGTCATATTACCACATAAATTGTTCTTGAATTTAATCTGTTGTAGAATCTTATTTGCCTCTGGTCTAACTTCCCTAGTATTACAAATGAAAGGGCCCAATTGATTTTTCATTTTGAATTGAGTTTTCTTCTTGGCTACCAGGAAGTTAACTTCATCAGAGTTTATTATCTGCCTAAAGTACTCTAATGCAAATAACCTCATGGGGAGGTATTTAGGCAGTTTGTAGGGGGGCAATTGGCATCCATATATCCTTATCTCCGTGTGGTGCTGGTATAAATACCAGTCTCCCACTTTACTATTTTTGGCCAACTATAAAACTCTTTTGATCTCTTCACTAATTCTGGGCTGATGGCTATTGGTTAGCATATTCATAAATGGATGGACAAATGAATCAATGAAGTCCTTATAAGAAAAAATGGTGGATAATTTTTGAATCAATGGTATCCAGTAGATGACTGATCTTGGATTTCCTTTGGTAACCAATTTCTAGATGCTAACATGAAATTTGTCTCAATAATAATATAAAAACATGTAGAACAATACAAATGAATACTTGAAGACTCTCTCAGTAGGTAGTCTGATGTCTCATGCATTATGTCTTCTATGAACTGAGCATAGTTATAGATTGTAGCAAGGGGCTTGCCTGGGAAAAACATGGATAGGAAGGCAAGAAAAACCTCATCCACATGTTCATCAGAGCTATAACCTAAAATGCAAGAGAGCATGGTTATGATTTGTCTCCTCTCTCAGAAAAATGGTGGTAGCATATGGTGGACTTTCTATAGGAGTATGACACTCCTCTATGATGAAGATTTGGAAAATTTGGGCTATCCTGGGAAGGTCTAATTTGGTATAGAGGTCAAGCAAGCCTTCAATAGAAAGTGGGGTCTCATTTGGGCTTGGTTGGACTTGCAACATTTGGTTAATGGATTCTGCAGTGATGGTGAATAAGACTTGTTGGTTAGGGGTAACAATTGCTCTTTGACTAGGACTGTAGAAAGCTTGGCAGAAGTGAATGATTTTTGGGAATGGGTGAAATTCTAAGAACAAATACTTAGGAAAATTGGACTCCTAAAGGTGGATATCATCGTTTTGGTTTAAAAATTTGTCCTTACTCCAACAGTGTAGCTTTAGAAGGTAGGTAGGGGAAGTAGTGTCCTTGATTTGAAAGTCCCAATCTACTAATGCAAGGTGGTCGATATCCAAGTGAGGCGTTTGCAGAGGTCTCATGTCCAGAGAGGTTTGGGAAGCCATAATTGGATTTATTGAATTGAGCAGGGCTTCTAGTGGTTTCAGGAGTGAGTTTAGAAGCTCTAATATAGTGGGAGGGTAGTTACAATATGTGAAAGAGGGTTTGGGGTGTAGAAATAAGTTTCTCTTTAATTTTAGGAAGGTTTCTTTAATTAATTAAATCAATTAAACACTTAATTAGAACTGTGCATTTTAAAATTCATAGGTTGTTATGGTTTTTTCCAAGAATGCCTAGAAATTAGTGATTTGGCATGCATATTGGGTTCAGTAGTGAATGCAAAAGGTACTGTGTCTTCAACTGTTAACTAGTTGCTTCAATTGGGTATCTGGAGCATCTTCAAGTGGCAAAAGGTGATCAAATTGGTCGCAGAGGTTTAGGGTGTCACAAATGGCGAAGTCATAGCTTTACAATGAAAATGCAAGAAAAGAGAGAATTGGGGCTTTTTCGACCTTTTAACCGATAATGGTCACATTTTGGCGCATAAATTATTTAATGAACAGTGGGCAGTTTTCGGTTTAGGGGGGGAGGTGGTTTTGTGCACCATGGCACCACTTTTGGATGGCATGTAGTAATTTTCATGTGCACGCAATCTAACATGGTGCTGCCACATTGCAGAACAGGGCCCAGGCAAAACTGCGAATCTTGCGTGCTCTCAGGCTATTATTAGTTGGACGATGAATCCACACGATATGGCTGTACACCATTGGATCTAGGGGCAAGAGATCAAAGGGATATTGCATAGTTGAGTTGCACAGATGGAATCGGGTAAGTGATTTGGTGGGGCCAGGATTTAATTACAGATAATTGTAATTATTTAACCAATAATGTTGGGATTCAATAATTGTAATGGGGGATGTTAATTACATAATGCGGGGGGGTAAAAGCTTAGGATAAAGGGTTTTTCTGGGTTTTTTAGGGGAAAATGGAAATTAATAAGGGGGGAATGTGATATTTGTAATGGGGAATGGGTTTCACACTAGGAAAAGTGGTTTTGTAAAGGGGGGATGATCTTTGAAAGGTGATTTCTAGGGAAATGTGTGAAACCAAGGGTAAAGGTCAAAATGAGAGGAAAAGGGTTTTTATAGGAAATGAAGGGATAATGGGGAAATTAGCAAATAAGTATGTGGGGGTGTAGTGAAAGGAGGGAAAATTAGTAAACAAGCTTGGTGAATATCCTTTCTTTCTCACAATTCTTCCTGCACATGAAACATAGGATTAAGCATGATAAATGTGATTTTGTCTTAGCCAATTTGTGCACTTCGCAAAACTTCTTCTACCAACCCTTTATCTACCCTAACATTTTATCTTCATTTAATGGGTGCCTTTGAGCTTGTAGACCCTTTATTCCTTTTTCTTTTGATAAGCAAACTACCTAATTCTAACCTTATAATTTCCAATGGCTCAGATTGAACTGATAAGCTCATTATTATTCTCTACCTAACTATTGTTCTACCAAGGTTAAACAGTTTGGCTAGATCTTTATTCTCTATCTATCAACATGAAATTTAAAACATGAATGAGTCAATATTAAGCTATTTGACCATCATAGATTGTGGCATTTCTGACAAGCTGCATACAACCTTTATTTTGCATAGTAAAGTAAAAGTAGTGTTATTTGAATTTGCACACTTTCATGATCTATTTTTATTTCTTTTTGGGGTTCATATTTTTCACTTCTTTTTTTTTATTATCTTTTCTCTTTCTCTTTTGTCCTTTGGTTATTATTTTAGGACATACCCTCTTTACATTTTTTTATTTTTATATGGAAAACATTTTGCAGAAAGAAAAAGTATATACAATATTACAAGACTAACCATAGCCAATTCAAAATTATGAATCCTATTATTATAGGACCCTAACAGTGGCTCCACATGGGAATGGCATTTCCTGGTGAAATCTCAAGAACTTTAAGATCATTAGCTTTTGAAATGTGACTGTAGTTACCTTGTAACTTACTCCTCTGTGATTCTGCCTTATTCATACTTATGATGGTGGACCTTTCAAAGCTCACGACCTTCTCTCTGGGCTTCAACCTCAAAAGATTACCATCCAATCCAATCTAAACTCTACAATGTTATATGCAATGAGAAAAGTAAAATGAACTACTATTACTCTATTGATAAGTAGTGCTTTAGCATTCTACCATTGATTGGTCCTCCTGATAGATCTGTTCCATCTAATTGTCTCAAGAAAAAGGCATTGTTACCTCTGTAACCATAAATGATGTAAGGGCCTTGCCATAGGAAATCAAATTGTCCATGTTTACCCTTCTATTCTCTTCTAGAATCCCATATGAGAACTTTATCACCTATGTAAAAGTCATCAGCTTTGGTCTTTTTTGTTAAAAATCTTTTTTGATTTTATCCTAGATCACTTGTGATTTGACATAGACTTCTTCTCTGGTTTGCTACAAGTGTATTATCTGATTTATCCTTCTTTGGATATCATTTGGTTCTACGTGCAACTCTTGAATGATCTTCATCACTAGTACTCCTAAAGAGGATGGAAAAAAACATCCATTCCATATACTAGCTGATAAGAAGATGTACCAATGGAATTTTTAGTAGTTAGTCTGTCTTCCCATAAGGCATTAACCAACTTTTTGTTCCATGTCTTCTTGTTGTCTTCTAGTAGTTTTTTTATGATATTAACCAGGATTTTATTTGAGGATTCTGCAATTCCATTACCTTGAGGGTAATAGGCAGTGGAATGACCAAGGGTAATGTGATATCTGTTACAAAAGTCTACCATTTTCTTGGATTTAAAAGCAGTTGCATTATCAGTAATGAGCTTCTATGGGCATCCAAATCTAGAAAGGATGTTGTTCTCAAGGAATGAAATTATGACAGAGTTTGTGGCTTGTCTAGAATGGATGGCTTCTATCCATTTAGTGAAGGAATCAATGGTTGTCAAAATCCATTTATGTTGGGTAGAGGAGGCTCGATGAATTTCTCCAATGAAGTCTGAACCCCATTGTTGAAATGACACTTCTGTGGATATGGGTTTGAGAGCTAAAGGTAAGAGATTCCTTTTACCTTCAAATATTTGGCACTTGTGACAGGAGGTCACATGTTTCTTGACATCTCCAAAAAGGGTGGGCCAGTAAAAACCTGCCCTTAGAATCTTGTCAGTAGTATTTTTCCAATATAGGTGTCCCCCACAATTTCCTGCATGAAATTCTTGGATAACTTTGTCATATTCATCTTTCAATAAACAATTCAATAGAATGTCACCATGGATTCTATCCATTTAGTGAAGGAATCAATGGCTGTCAAAATCCATTTATGTTGGGCTAAGGAGGTTGGATGAATTTCTCCAATGAAGTCTAAACCCCATTGTTGCAATGACACTTCTATGGATATGGGTTTGAGAGGTAAAGGTAAGAGATTCCTTTTACCTTCAAATATTTGGCATTTGTGACAGGAGGTCACATGTTTCTTGACATCTCCAAAAAGGGTGGGCTAGTAAAAACCTGCCCTTAGAATCTTGTCACCAGTAGTTTTCCAATATAGGTGTCCCCCACAATCTCCTACATGAAATTCTTGGATAATTTTGTCAGCTTCATCTTTCAATAAACAATTTAATAGAATGTCACCATTATCTTTCCAAAATAAAGCATTATCTATGATACAATATTTCATTGATTTCATTTTCGAAAATCTAGCTTTAGTTCTACGTAAACCAAGAGGAGCTTGTAAGTTTAGTAAGACAAATATGATATCTGCATACCAAGGTGAATCTGTAAAAGGTTCATTGATCTGTGGAGCCACCATCTCTTCCTAATCATCTAGAGCACCAAAGAAATTTATATCTAAGTCCTAACAGTTCAATTCAACCATGAGTTTAGCTAAACCTTGGCCTTTGATAAGTTTTGTAGGCTTTATTTCTATGTCATATTCCAAAATAGTCGCAATCCATTTGCCTCTATTTCCTTCAGGCCCACCCTATGTTAGAATGTCCTTTACTACTGAATTTGGAACATAAGCAATGATGTGTGAATACAAGATGTACACTCTGAAATATTTAATAGCTTTCACTAAAGCAAGTGCTTTTTTTCCATTATGCTGTAATTTAGTGTAGCATCTCTTAAAGATTTTCTGAAAAATGAAATAGGTTGCTCATAACCTTGATCATTCTTTTGAAACAAGACTGTTGCAATAGTATTTTATGAAGCAAAAGAAAAAATTATAAAATCTTTTTGGAAATTAGGAATTATGAGGACTGGAGTTTTGGTAAGGGCTTCTTTGATTGCTTCAAAGATTGTTTATCCTCTACTATCCACTTAAGTGATGAATCTTTCTTTAATATGTTGTTTAACTCTCTAATTAATTATGTTAAGTTTGAAATGAATCTCCTGAGGAAATTTATTTTGCCTAAAAATGACTGTAATTCTTTGATGTTTCTAGGATGAGTGATGGTCAGGATTGCCTCTATTATAGCTGGATCTATTCTAATTCCATCTTTGGATATTATGTGTCCCAAGAGTTTACCTTCTTCTAGACCAAAGACTGTCTTTTTGGGATTTAAAGAAATACCAAATTTCCTTCCTTCAATGAAATCTCTTCTTGGGTGATCTAGATGTTTGTTATCTGATTTGGAAAAGACTGTGATTTCATCTTGGTAAACAACTAGAAAGTCATGGATTTCTTTGGCAAAGGCTATGTCCATAGCTCTTTGGAATGTTTCTTCGGTATCCATTAATCCAAAAGGCATTTTCAAATACATGAAAGTACCCCAGGGAGTAGTAAATGCAGTCTTTGCTTGGTCCTCAAGTTGAACTAAGATTTGGTTATATCCAGAGAATCTATCAAGTAGTGAAATTCTAGATGAGACTACTACCCTATGAAGAATGTGGTCCATTTTTGGGAGAGGATAGTTGTCTTTCAATGACAATTTGTTCAAGTTTCTGAAATCAATACAAATTCTGATTTCTCTTGTTTTCTTCCTAGTAGTGACTAAGTTAGAGACCCAATCTGAACATCTGTTGGGTGCTATGATCTATGCATCATACATCCTTTTTACTTCCTTTTCAAGGAGTGGCATAAGAACTGGATCAATTCTCCTAATCTTTTGTTTAAAAGGTTTATGGTCTTCTTTGATAGGTATCTTATGTTGAATTATGCTAGTATCATAAGACTTAAGGTCTTCATAGCTCCAGGGAAAGACATCTTGAAACTCCATGAATAGATTTATGTATTTCGGTTTTTCATCTGGAGGTAATGCTTTGGACATTTTGATAAGCTTGGATTTTTCTTTAGTTCCTATGTTACATTCTTATATGTTTTCTCTTAAAGGCTCCATTTTTTGTTTCCTAGCTACATCATTTGAATCAAACAAATCTTCTAATCGAACTAATCCCTTGGGAAAAAAGTTATTCTTAAGGTCTAAAATTTCAGGATTCATTATTTCTTCTATTTCTACATTTTCTAAGTTATCTATTTCTACTTTAATGAAATTAGTGGGTTTATTCAGATCTAAAACATTTATATCTATTTCACTATCTATGTTATTGTCTATTGTACAATATGTATCTATATTACAATTTTGAAACTCTCCTTCAACATTCATGAAACCATAAATTTGAGAATCTTGTGAGAAAATCTGCCAATATTTCAAATTGTCAGGTATAATAGGCCTATGTCTCATTTCTGCAGTGTACTGGTGGTTGGGCTGAAAAGGCAATTTGCAAGTACTAGCAAAGGTGGACACACTGTGAGCTTGCATATTCTGTTTCCTAGGAATGGCAACAAAGTCAATTTCGAGAAGGTCCTTAATCAAATCTAGGACAATCTCTCTATATTGGCTAAATCGGGATTATTCATAGAGTATTCACCTTTGATTTGTTTTATAATCAATTCTAAGTCTCCCATGATAGAAACTCTCTTGGATCCCAGTTTTCTAATGATTTGTAGTCCTAAGATCAAAGCTTCATATTTTGCCATGTTGTTTGTGCATTTAAAGTTTAATCTAAATGCGTGACATTCAGAATGATTATTGTCCATCTTATGAATCCAAACTCCTACACCTGCTCCTAATCTATTCACAGATCCATCAAAATCTAAATACCATAGGGACTCATGAAAAATGTTTTCACTATCAGGTGCTTTGTATTTTTCTTCTACAGCTGTGATTTCATTTTTTTCATTGCCTGAATTATACAAGATGAAAGAGTCCATATCAGAATGCCTAGAGTATATGGGGAAATTCTGTGGCTTTTTTGCACTACTCACCATGTATTTCATCAATGTTTCTCTGTAAAGTTTCCTTTATTGAGAAAAAATAGATATGGTGGCATATGCCATGTCTAATTGTAGAGATCCCTGTAATTTTTCTCCCCGTGAGTGAGATAATAGCATTCGATACTTGGGTGGGATGTCAACAACTACTATGTCCATCACAATACTCTTTTTGGGCACTGGACTAGAGTCACACACAAATATTTAATCAGGCCAAGGCACTTGACTTGGCTAGAATCAAAGGAAAACAGATCCTTATATGGTCTGGTGATATCTAAGTTTAGTCTCTCCATGATTACTTTTGGCATTAAGTTATGGGATGCCCCTGAGTCTAGCATAGCATTATGTAAGATTTTATCATGAACATTCAAGCTAATGTAGAAGGGAGAAATACCCCCTTGTTGATGTGTGCCATTTACTTCAGGACCAAACAATAACTCAGGTTGATCATCATTCAAGTTTACAACATCCTCTCCTTCACCTATATTTAATGTTTCAGTGATTTGTGCTCTATATGATTCATTTTTCACTAGTTTGGTCAAAGGAACTGATATTTTCAATTTTCTCATTTCAGTCTTAATGTTGAATGACAATTGAGTTTTGCCTGATTGAATGAGATATTCCTTAGAAAATGTGGTCTGTGTATTTTTATCTTCTTTTTTAGTACCTGGCACTTCAGTTTGTGTTTCAGCAGTTTTTTTTCGAATTCTCTTATTTGGAATGATTTGAGTAACAGTTTCAGTTTGAGTTTCAGATGAAGTTATATCTACAATTTTTGGGCTGGAAGTCTCATGAGTTCCCCTAGGGAGAATTTGTAGAACTTTGGTCACAGGAGATTCTGTTATCTTTTTAGTGTGGGTTTGGATTGATTTCTTAGTTGGAATTTCAGTATTCTTTTTGCTTCTAAGGTTGTATTGTTTGTGAAACTCATATATAGTAGATTCATAGCCTTGTTTATAGTCATAGGACTCCCTAAATTCTAATTTCAATTGTTGTAACATGTACATTTCTTGTTCTTCCTAAGTAAGAAAAACAACATCTTCATTTTTAATTCCTAATAGATTTATCTACGTATCCTCCTCTTCTTCATGGTTTTGTGAACCCTCAACATAGTTTTCCTGGAAAGGTGGTCTAATTTGTTGATCTAGTATTGCATTTTTTCCAGTGTTAGGATTTTTCCTAAAGTTGGGGTTTCTTATTGGGGGTGGCTATTGATTTTCTCACTGAGTTTTTCTTTCCATGTTTTCTAATATATCCATTATTCTTTCTACACTCTTTTCTAAACTATCTATTTTACCATCAAAAGTGGAAGTTTCCTCTTTAATGACAACTCTTTTCTCATTTCTCATCCTAGATTTCTTAGCTAATAGATTGGCTTCTACACTAACAACATTACTCTAAATTTGCTATAATGATTCAGGGTTTCTTTCCCTTAATTGGTATGGCATGTCAGTGTCAAAACCATTAGGGAATTTGGTCAATGCTAGGTCTAGTTTTACATTGTAGATGTTATTGAACCTAGTAAAATAATCCTGAACTAATTCATTAGGAGCTCTTCTAATGTTTTCATATTTAGATAGTATTTGGATAGGGTTTTTCTTTCTTTCCCATCTATTAATAAACAATCTATGAAAAGAAACTAAATTTTCAATATGATTAGTTGGTAAACCTTTGAACCATTTTTTAACATCTCCTGGCAATGTTTGGGAAAATAACCTCATTTGTACATCAAAATCATAGATTTCACGTTATTCGAAGTAGTCAGTCATTTTTTTCACATGTTGTTGGACAGTATACTGACCAATAGCATCAAACAAAAATATTTTGCTTTGGTAATCTTGGGGCATGGCATGAAGCTGTGTTGGTAAGACCAAAGGTGCATATATGTCTACCATGGCTGAGAATTTGGTTTGACTAGGGGGAAAAGTAGTGGTGGTTGAAGAAAGACTTTAGATGGGTGTAGATGAACATGAGATGTTTGGTTGAAGGGGAAGTTGAGGAATGAATGGTTTAGGGGAATGAAATATGGTGGATATTATAGGTGAGGTGGTAGTCAAATAAGTTATATTTATAGTATTTGAAGATTCTTCGGAAATTTTGGAGGCAACAGTAGTGAGGGTAGCTTCAAATGATTGTTGAAGATAAGCATCATCTATATGGCTTACTCAAGGTTGAGGTTAAAGCTTCTAGTTTATCAAAATTATTCAAGACAAGTTGATCTAAATCTGGATGTATAGGCACCTTTTTTGACTCAATGAATTGAATAAAATTAGGGTCTATTACAGTTTCATGAATTGAATTTTCTGATTTGGTTCTAAACAAAGAAAGGTCAAATGACAGATCAAAATGAATATCCTCTAAACTTGATATTTCTTTGGGGAGTGAATTTTCTTTAACTAACTGGTTACTACTTGCATGAGTTTCTACCTTTTTTGGTTTTCTTAAAATTCTGTCAGGGTCACCTACTATTGTGGCAGGGTTTGGATCTGGATTTTCCTTGGTATAGTGAGTCTTTTTGGGAGCCAGAATTTTAATTTTTTAATTGTTTTTTGAAACTTTCTAACAACTCTAAAATGACTTTAAGGGGCAAAATATGAGATTTAAGATTTCCTTAAAATTTTATTAGCCTGAGGACTGGTCCCCAATATGGTCGCCAATAAGTTATCACTCCAATATTTATCTAGAGTTGTTAAGAAAGAAATGATTAGAGGTAACCACAAACCTACTTTGGATATTAGGATCTAGCTTTCCTAATTCTTAGAGAGGGCTCTCTCTTTATGATTTAACTTTGTTTTAGTTATTTGATTTTAGGCTAGTCATGATTGTACTTTGGTTTTGATTTGGATTTGGTGGTGAGGTCACTGACTTAGATTGGAAGAGGGATGTCTTTTACCATTGGGCTATGGGGTCAAGTGTCAAGGAAAACAAGACTAGATCAAGTTCTAAAAATAGTGTCTACAAGGCAAGGTAGCTAAGTTATTTTAGATCTTAAGGAAGAATGGTGAAGTTGGTTTCAATTGGATCCAAAGAGTAATTAAGGGTTCCTTAGGTCGGATTATGAAAGAAGTGAAAGAGGTCAACTAGGATGGGAGAGCAATTAAGGATTCTTAGATCCATATATCAGAAGAAAACATAGAAATGATCAATTGTTCAAAACAGAGTGTACTTAAACAAATTCTGAGATAAATTTCCAGTTAATTCATTAACTTTAGATAACATGTAATTTGTGTAATACATAAGAAGATAACAAATTTGACAAAGAAAATACTTCACTGTAATAGCTCAACACATGAATCCTGTAATGCAATCTTTTTATTACTCAGTCAACTCTACTAACTTGAAAAATTAGTATAATAATCCTCAGGTTTCTGATCAATACAACTCTACAAATGTCTAGCAATCCATACCCAATACTTTTAATTATGAAGTATTTATACAAAAATAGTTTACAAAATATCCCAAACTGTCTTGGGAATTAATCTAGGAGAAAGAAATATCTTCATGCAAGAAGATAGAGACAGATGTTTAAGTGTTGTATGTTGTCCCTGTTTATTTGGTTGTGATGTCTTTATGCCCTGATATTTTGCTGTTTATTCTCTGCCTTGATGTTGGTCTTCACATTGGTTGTTCTTTTTACTTTGACCTTTCAACTGATACACTTTCACCTGATACACTTTTACCCGGCTGACCTGTCACTTTTCTTCTACTATGTTGTTTTCACTTTTACTGTGCACTTTTACAGTAGGTCATTTAACTTTTCGCATGTGTCTGCATCTGATAATTCAATATTCACCATTTTCCTGAAATCTCATCTGCTTTAGTGTATTTGGAAAAAGTGGGCATGTTCACAAAAATGTGTTTCACCTCATACTGGAGGTAAAATAGGTTCTCAAATGTCTGATATAGAACCTTCCCAGTAGGCATTCCCTTCGTAGAAGAGTTTTTTATGTTATCTCTGACCACCTCTTTGATTCTTCTATTGGTGTCTTCCTATGGCATCAACTTATCATTTATCACTAAGGAATTTGGCAACCCTTTCTGCCTTAGAGCATCAAACTTTACTATCAACCTGTCTATAGCAGCTACATGGTTTGCAATTTGTCTTCCAGGTTCAACATTAAATTTCTCTTGGTGAGCACCCTTTTTACTTCTAGTATGGTGCTAGTCCTATCTGGTATGCCCAGCTCCTATAATTCATATTTGTTTTTGGAGTTAAGGAAGTGAATAATCCTAGTGACTTCTTCTAGCATGTCTCCCTGTGCAACGTTAACTCTCTCAATGGCTTGTGTAGCCTCTTTTACTAAGTCACTTTTCTCAAAGATTACTTGAATGGATGGCCAAATATCATTGACAGAGTCAATGATATTGGACCGTAATTGTTCCTTAGCTTTGCCAAGTGGCTCCTTTAATGTCAATTCCTTCTCCAAGCTCTTCATCTTTTCAGTGAATCTGGTTGACTTCTGAAATTCTTATTTGTGCATAATCTGTGCAAGCTTTTATCATTCTCTAGATTGGTTATATTTTCCTTAAGCTTGTTTATCTCTGTGGTTTGAATGGACATGTCTTCCATTGCCTTGACCAATTTACTTGCCTCATCACCTGGCTAGGCTGCTGCTATTGTCGAACTTGTTGTTGATGTAGATGTTGTTGCATCTAGGAGGGCTATGGCCAGTGGAGCTGTAGCCAATGAAGCTACCAAGGTGGATGGTACCGCTATGGTTACTGTTGGAATAATAGTGGCTGGGGCAGTCTCAAGGTTGGATTTTTTTAACTGTATCAAGCTATCCAACTCCTTCTCCATTTCTTTCAGTTGATCATTAAGTTGTAAAACAAGTTCCATCATTTCCTCTTGATGTGTTTGGCTTTCTAAGACCTCTTTCTTTTGTGGGTGCTCTGAATGAGGCAAATTGAGTTGGTTTTTGAGAGAAAAAATGTCCTCATTCTTTTTCTTCATCAACTTCTCAGCAACCTTGATATCATTGGGATCATGTCCCAGCTCAATCACCAAGTCTTCTAGTGACTTGATTTTGTTATCTTTGGCCTGTGAGGAGGCCTTTTCTAGCTTGTACTGTGTAGTGATATTATCTAATGAACTTTTCAGTTTGTGTGTAGTCATAGCTTTACCTATCAAGGTGGAATATATCATCTCACATGCCTACTTGTGAAACTCAATTTGGTCAATGGGATGAACATCCCTAGCCAAAACCTCAAAATCGGTTTTCCTATTCTTTGCTGATGTTTTTGGCTACGGGGTTGTAGGTTGCGTAAATTTCATTTGCATTTTACATGTTTTAATGTCAAAGGCTGACATTAATCTGTTTTGATTTGCAGGTGTCTGCTTGAAATATTGGGCATAAGTGTTAGCCTTCAATTTCTCATTTCTCAACTTAATTTCTTTGTACCTATCTTTGATATCCTTCTCAATGCTGAGTTGTCTCTCAATAAGTTGAGTGTTTGATGTTGAGGGCTGGTGTGTTCATCCTAAGGCTATTGTGCCTTTGCCCCATTGTATCAGTGTCATTGATTTCCACTGAGTCAATGGTATCTTCCTGTTCAGTTATATAATTAAGCTTGGGCCTCTTCCTATAACGGATTTCAAACTATTCATCTGTGGTTTCCATGGCTGAACTAGAACCTTCTTCCTTGGTTCTCTTTGTATTTTTGCCTTCATTTGCTGGAGTCTGTAAAATAGGAGGAATATTCATTGGTTCTCCTAATTCTGGAACCTGCAGGAAGGAACTTGTATCAATATGTTTTTCTACATCAAGTAATGTATTCTCTACATTAACTACAATATTTTCCATGTCTATCAAATTGTTTTCCAACCATTCTGACTAGTTTGAAAATATCTCAATGTCTGGCCTAGAATGATGGATGAAAGGACTCGATTTGACCTTGAGCCTGAGCTTATTTGTGACTCCATGAGGGTCCTATTGCCACATAAAAATATTCTTAAATTTCATTTGTATAGAATCTTATCTTCCTCTAGTCCGAGTTCCCTAGTATTACAAATGAAGGGGCCCAATTGATTTTTCATTTTGAATTGAGTTTTCTTCTTGCCTACCAGGAAGTTAACTTCATCAGAGTTCATTATCTTCCTAAAGTACTCTAATGCAAATAACCTCATGGGGAAGTATTTGGGCAGTTTGCAGGGGGCTAGTTTGCATCCATATATCCTTATCTCTATGTGCTGTTGGTATAAATACCAGTCTCCCACTTTACTGTTCTTGGCCAACTATAAAACTCTTTTGATCTCTTGACTAATTCTGGGCTGATGGCTACTGGTTAGCATATTCAGAACTAGATGGACAAATGAATCAATGAAGTCCTTAGAGGAAAGAATGGTGGAGAATTTTTGAATCAATGGTGTCCAGTAAATCACTGATCTTGGATTTCCTTTAGTATCCAATTTCTAGATGCTAACAGGAAATTTGTCTGCCTGGTAATATAAAAACATGTGGAAAATACATATGAGTACTTGAAGACTCTCCTAGTAGGTATTATGATGAATTTCTTATGCATTCTGTCTGCTATGAAATGAGCATAGTTATAGATTGTAGCAGGTGGCTTGCTTGGGCAATAGATGGAGAGGAAGGCAAGAACAACCTCATCCATATGTTCATCAGAGGTGTAACCTAAAATGCAAGAGAGAGTGGTTATGATTTGTCTGCCTCTCTCAAAAAAAATGGTGGCAGCATATGGTGGACTTTTTGTAGGAGTATGACACTCCTATATGATGAAGATTTGGAAAATTTTGGCTATCCTAGGAAGGTCTAACTTGGTATAGAGGTCAAGAAAGTCTTCAATAGAAAATGGGATCTCATTTGGGCTTGGTTGGACTTGCAGCATTTGGTTAATGGATTCTGCAGTGATGGTGAATAAGACTTGCTGGTCAGGGGTTACAATTGCTCTTTGACTGGGAATGTAGAAGTTTTGGCAGAAGTGAATGATTTCTAGGAATGGCTGAACTTCTAGGAACAAATACTCGGGAAGACTTGACTCCCAAAGGTGGATATCATCATTTTGGTTTAAAAATTTGTCCTTACTCCAATGGTGGAGCTTTAGAAGGTAGGCAGGGGAAGCAATGTCCTCGATTTGAAAGTCCCATTCTGCTAATGCAAGGTGGTCGATATCCAGGTGAGGGGTTTGTAGAGGTCTCATGTCCAAAGTGGTTTGGAAAGCCATAATTGGGTTTACTGAATTGAACAAGGCTTCCAGTGGTTTCAGGAGTGAGTTTAGAAGCTTTGGTACAATGGGAGGGTAGTTATAGTTTGTGAAATAGGGTTTGGGGTGTAGAAATAAGTTTCTCTTCAATTTCAGCAAGGTTTCTTTAATTAATTCAATTAATTAACCACTTAATTACAACTGTGTCATTTCAAATTCACAGGCCGTTCTGGTTTTGTCCAAGAATACTTGGAAATTGGTGATTTGGCGTGTAGACTTGGTTCAATGGTGAATGCAGAAGGTATTGTGGCTTCAACTCTCAACTAGTTACTTCAATTGGATATCCAGAGTGTCTTTAGGCGGAAAAAGGTGGTTAAATTGGTCACAGAGGTTCAGGGTGTCACAAATGGTTAAGCAGTAGTTTTACAGTGAAAATGCCAGAAAAGAGCAAATTGGGACTTTTTCGGCCTTTTAATCGATAACGGTCACATTTTGGCATATAAATTATTTAATGAATAGTGGGCAATTTTCGGTTTAGGAAGGGACGTGGTTTTGTGTGCCATTACACCGCTTTTGGATGGTGGGTGGTATTTTTTTTGGAGCACGCGAACTAACCTAGTTCTGCCACGTAGCAAAATAGTACCCAGGAAAAACTGTGAATCTCTCATGATGTCAGGCTATTATCAGTTGAACGATGAATCTGCGCGATATGGTTGTACACCATCGGATCTGGGGGTAGGAGATTAGAGGGATATCACACAGATGAGTTGCACAAATGGAATCGGGAAAGTGATTTGGCAAGGCTGGGATTTAATTACAGATAATTGTAATTATTTAACCAGTAATGTCGAGATTTAATACAAGCAGCAGGCTAATAAAGGTGGGACCATGGGTTATGTGGCGGGGATTTTTTAACTGCACCAAGGGTTGGTGGGTTAAAAAGGGTACCGAGGAAATATGAAGTGGGGGATGATAATTACATAATGCGGGGGCGTAAAAACTTAGGATAAAGGGTTTTTGTGGGTTTTTTAGGGGAAACGGGAAATTAATAAGGGGGGAAAGTGATATTTGTAATGGGGAATGGGTTTCACACTAGGGAAAGGGGTTTTGGGAAGGGAGGATGATATTTGAAGGGTAATTTCTAGGGAAATGTGTGAAACTAAGGGGTAAAGGTCAAAAAGAGGTGAAAAGGGCATTTATAAGAAATGAAGGGATAATGGGGAAATTAACAAATAAGTATGTGGGGTGTAGTGAAATGAGGGGAAATTAGTAAACAAGGTTGGTGAATATCCTTTATTGCTCACAATTCCTCCTACACATGAAACATAGGATTAAGCGTGTTAAATGTGCTTTTGACTTAGCCAATTTGTGCACTTTGCAAAACTTCTTCTACCTACTCTTTATCTACCCTAACATTTTCTCTTCATTTAATGGGTGCATTTGAGCTTACAGACCCTTTATTCCTTTTTCTTTTGATAAGAAAACTACCTAATTCTAACCAAAACTTCCAATGGCTCAAATTAAACTGATGAGCTCATTATTATTCTCTACCTAACTACTGATCTGCCAAGGTTAAACAGTTTGGCTAGATCTTTATTCTCTATCTATCAAAATGAAATTTAAAACATGAATGAGTCAAGATTAAGCTATTTGACCATCATGGATTATGGCATTTCTGACAATCTTCACAAAATCTTTATTTTGCATAGTAAAGTAAAAGTAGTGGAATTTGGATTTGCACACTTTCATAATCTATTTTTATTTCTTTTTGGGGTTCATATTTTTCAATTTTTTTTATCTTTTCTCTTTATTTTTTGTCTTTCGATTATTCTTTTAGGACATACCCTCTTTGCATTTTTTAATTTTTAATATGGAAAACATTTTGTAGAAAGCAAAATTATGTACAATATTACAAGACTAACCATAGCCAATTCAAAATTATGAATCCTATTATTATAGGACCCTAACAACATGGAAGTTTTAAACCTAAGTTCCCTTGTAATATATGCAAGGGAGACCATTTGACCCATTTGTGCCCTAGTATTCTAGAGGTACAAAGGATATGGTCTGAGTCTGAAAGTTCTTCTACTCTTGAATCTGATATGGTTTCTCAACAGTCTCATCAACCATTGGTTGATAATGTGGTTGCTCTAGTGCAATCTCTGGTTGATTACACTCCTCTTTTGGTGGGTGAAGTGCCTAACAACAGAGTCTGTTTGATTTCTAGTACATTGTCTTCTCGTATAGGGTACATTTCGGTTTCTTTGAATATTCCCCCTCAAAGTTCTAGGAGTGTCTCCTTTGATTGGGATAATCTTGTTGAGCCTCATCTTCCTTCCCCTGCACCTTTCCAAATAAAGGTTAGAGTTAATTCCACAAATGTCTATCGATGTATGGTGGATGAAGGATCCTCTTTAAATATTATATCTTCCTTGAGTTGGAAAGTTTTGGGTTCTCCAAAGTTTTTGACATCTGTGAGTCAGTTGTTAGCTTATGATAGAAGACCTAGTGAATGTATGGGTGTTCTTCCTCAATTTCCTATTACTTTAGGTGGGAAGATTGTCTTAATCAATATGATGGTGGTTGATCGCTCTTTAGACTTTAATATGCTATTTGGGTAGGATTATTTCTATGCTATGAATGTTGTCATGTCTTCACTCTTTCGAGTGATGTGCTTTCTCATAAAGGGAATATTGTCACTATTGATCAACGTGCATCTGATAATCACCACCCTAATTTTAATTTACTGCAAAATACCCTATGGTTTGTTCCAAGTGTTCAAGTAGACTCTACCCAGCCACGTGTTAATTATGTGGCATTGAATCCTCAATGTTCAATTGCTTCTGAGAAGGATCCTTTGACCTATTGTTCTCCTTCTTGGGACTTGGTCCCGACAGTTGACCGAGAGATTCTTCCTATAAGGACATGGGACCCCTAAATTTCTTCTTTTGATCCTTGTAGTTCTCATGTTTCTTTAGAATTTGATTTACCTTCACAGGAGGAACTCTTTGAAGCCATGAGTTTTGACTACCAAAGGAGTCCTTGGCCTAAGCCCTGCAAGGAGTTTTTCCAGAAAAACTATTATGCATAAGCCGCAAGGCTGCGTGGTTCCTTGTACCATATTGTACATATAAGGTACACATTTTCAAGCTTTTTGTTCTATAAAACAATATTTTATCTGAAGTTTAAATGTGGGATGTATTAACTTCTTGTCTAGTGTTCCTATTTATGTCTACAACACTTGGAAGATTTCTCCTTTGGATATTTGTATGGTTGATCCGCTCTGGCAGGTATTGTTTCTCGAAAATATCATATAGGTTAGGTTTTTCACCTGCATTTTTCATTTATCAATTTCCTTTCCCCTTTTGGCCTTAGGATTGACCCCACTTAGTTATGGTGAAAAACCTTATCATTGCTTAGAAGTATCATGACTTGTGTGGTAGAGCCTACCTTATCATGGGCGCCCTAGATAGTACCTTGCTGTCACTTGGCACCCATGTTGAATTTTTGTTCTTAGGCTCAAAATTCCTCTTTATTCTTGCTATGAATTGTGTGTTAAAGCCTCATTCCTCTACTTCTTCGCTATCTTTCTGGCCATATACCCTAGAGGCTCCTTTGTGTTGAGTTATATTGTTGCATTGCATATTGACTACTTACATCTTTTGGCCTTGAGCTGGCTTCACTTGGAATCATGTTTAAGCCACTTATCCACCATGTCTGATGCAAAATAAACCTTGAAATAACTTAGCCTCTTCAACTTCACACACCCTTATACCCATGGAAAGAACATCCCTTTGAGTGTCCTTGACCAGTTTTGCCTCCCTACATTGAGCATAGGAATGTTCCCCTCCCAGGAACTAGAACATTTTTTTTTCAACACTCGCTCTTTCCACTTTAATATTTTGATGCTAGCTAGAGTTAGTTGTGTCACCCTTGAAAAAAGAACTCAAAAGAAATTATTTCCTCCATTGGGGTGGGCTTTAGTTTGACTTAGGAGAGCCTTAACCTTGTTATTGAGTCAGTTCTCCTCCGATTGGTTACCTATTCCAGTCATATGGAGAGTTTGCTTATGCCTTCTGCATGACAAACTTATACAGAGTTATCATATGCTGCCATATAGTCACAGTTGAGTCATGCTTTTGTTCAAGGGAAGTAAGCTTGAGTCGACCTCTCTACGGTGTCTCTTGACCTATTTTTCAGTCTTCCATCCCTGGTTGTTAGCATCATGTTCACTATCACATCAGTTGTATTGGTCCTTTCATCGTGCTAGCTTGAGAAGGTCTCCATTGAATTCTTGTTGGCGAGTCTTGTCCTTATCAAATACAACAAATTTCTCTGAGGGAAAATCCAAAGCTGCACCCTAACCCAAATTTCATTATTGATTGGTCACCTTGTGCTCAACATCGATCAGTATCACGGGTCTTTGACTAGGTGGCTTCCCTTGTGTTCGACATCAGATTTCATAATCACACAATGGGATTCGTACAGTGCCTTGGTTTCCATTTGACCCTATTGGTAGATTCCTCACCTTTGTGTCAGCTTTCATTATTGGTTGGTTCAGAGGGTTTCTATCATGCACTAGCTACATATTGTGTACACCGGAAATGTGCTTCAGTTGGGTAACTACATATTTGTTCATCTGATTCCTTCCACATTATTGGCCTACGGGTTACACTCATGCTAGACTGATGAAGGATTCCTTAATGTCTTCCTTCTAGCAGATATTTTCCCATCAACTTCAGCTCATTGCTCTAGGAAAGAGATCGAGAGTCCATTTGGAAGTACCTTAGGGTTTGTAGTCATCAGTGGCAGATTCCTTCACTATCGACAGTGGGAAAACATCATTGTCTCTTGATTGATAGATTCTTTCAAGTTTTTGACTACAACTCATTTATTCGCACTTGCTATATTGTACTTGGTACCTTGACTCTCATTATCATTATCGGTGAGTAGTATTGCGTTTGTTAATGGTAAACATCAATGACCGGTAATCAAATGATTTCTCACATGGTCGAATTCAAATCATTCATTCCCATTGTGTAGAAATGTACCACGGTGGTCACTGAAGACCTCGGGTTTGCATCAGCATGTCTTGGCTCACTTGTCAGTTGCTCCTATATCTGCTAGTTGACGCCATCCACCATATATGTTGCAGCTCCTTACAATGACATATTATATGCTGGAACCCGAGTTGCAGTGTAGTATCATTTATTCCATCATGTTCACTTGGTACTATTGGGATCAATTTCTTGACTTCAGTGATCAGCTTCATACTTTAGCATCATTGATCAACTCTTTATATGTGATATTCAGACATGTACTTTCTTCATTATGATCAGATGATCCATTATGTACTTTCAGTTCCTTTATACTTGTATACATATTGGATCCACTTTTGTAATTCATATGCACACATACTTTACTATTCTGAGCATGGGTATGTCGGCCTTAGACAACAGCTTCTTTCTGATATCTTTCGATGTATTGGAAGGCTAAATTCTGGTGAACTCCTCCTCGGTCTCGGCATGATTCTTTCCATACACTTAATACATTTCATCCATCATGTACCCCTTCTGACCTCATATATTAGGGGGCATCTATTATAGCACCATTTACCACTCTTGGTAGATTTGATGTCGTGTTTATGGCCTAGGGCAACCCTTCCTTCCAGACTTGGTCCAAAATCTTAAAAAACAGTGTTTTATTCCCTATACACTACTTTGCCTTGTGAAAAAAGTGTGTACACGTGGGTCAATATATACCCAACCCACATATATATGTTAAAACACTTAAAAAAATAAATTTCCTTAATTTCAGGTAGATTTCACGGGTTTTACCTGTTACTCACCTCCTATTGCCCGTGGCCCAACAGTTTCCCAACTGGAAAAAATAACTTGGAGAGGTATAAATAAACCTCCATGGGAAGGCCTTAAGGGAGAAATGATGATATATTGATACTATAGTGAGATTATCCCTGATCAATTCTAAAGAAACCCTGTGCCTCCTACACTCCCCAAACCTTTGGGAAACCCTTGTTTCCTTAATTATAGATATCCCCCATCTTGCTTGGGATATCCTTGTGTTGGTGATGGAGGAAGATTGCCGAAGGCTGGGAAAGTACGGATCCGGAGGATAGTTCTGCTTGGAGCCGGAGAAGGACTCGGATCATATTTCTCTGCCTTATCTATAACTTACTTCAATAAAAAGGAATGTTGTTCTATTTTCGACATGAAGCATGTTTATGCATCAAATTGATGTTGTAATTCATTTATGAATCTTATATTGATGTGTAATTAGTCATTCTTTTATATGATTTAAATTTAACATCATGTATATCCTTTATGTTTCTACTGTCATGTATGTTCTATTTGAATAATTTTCAGGTTTCAAGAACATTGGGAGAAGTTGAGGGTTTGCACCCTGCAGGATCTACCCAAGCGAAGGACATCAGGTAAGGACACTCCTACATGATTTAGTAGAATAAGGATGTTTAATGATTGTTTGAGAATTTCTTGTTGAGGTTTTCCCTCTACTCTTTTGAGGTTCTTAACCCAAATCCCTAGGGTGCTTTCACCCGTAACACCATCTCCCATGTAGATTCATCGAGACCAAAATGCTTCCATTGCACTTTAACTTGCTCTATTGCTTGGTTCTGGAGCATGAGAACCTTTTTCTCCAATATGCACTGAGGCTCCATCTAAAATTCTCCATCTGGTTCCACCTGCAATACAGAACAATCAATCACATGATCAACATCCTTAACATACTTCTTAAGAAAATATACATGGAAAACATCATGGATTTTCACTGTCAAAGGATGTGAAAGTCTATAGGCTACTAGTCCAATCCTCTCAATGATATTGAAGGGTCCACAAAATCGTGGTGCTATCTTGGCACAAGATCCAATCCACAAGGAGCTCGATTCATAAGTACACATGTTCCCCAACCTGGAACTCCTTACATAACTTGTTGCTATCTGCATAATTCTTCTACCTATCTTGTGCCGCCTTTAGATTCTTCTTGATCACCTACATTTCCTAATCGATTTTTGCCAACATATCTAGTCCAATCAATACCCTGCTAACCAAATCACTCCAACTAATAGTAGTGTTACAAATCCACCCATACAATGTGTTGTAGCTCCCACAGACAACCTTGGATTACTTACAAGACCAGTTCTTGGGCACATCTAAATTAAGAGTGTCTCAAATGATTCTCAGTAAAGGGAGACCTCACTTATGTTCTATATGTATATATAATGGGTTGGTTCATTTATCCAAAGAAATAAAACATGACTTTCTAGTACTTCCTCACAAGTTCATATATCAGAAATATGCATGAAAATAATGGAGGTTGAGTAATTCAAGGGCTTATGACTTAATAAGCTTTTTCAGAGCATATGAGAGAGGACAAAGACAAAGAGAAACTCATCACATAGAGCATAAGGCTTCAAGAATTATATACTTAACACATAGAGCTTGAGGAATTAAGGATTTTTATACTTATTTGATTTACAAGCATAAATAATGGGTGAAGGAGGGACAAAATGCTATGATTCATGTGTTGTATATTTAAATATATGATTTCAATAACCCACATGGGTAAATGCGTCAACAGTATTGAGACAAGTGAATCTATGATATAATTACAAGCACTTGCATTCACATATCAATACAAATAAATCTATGAGGAAGCTTGAAACATTTCTAGCAGTTATAATTTGCATGAATTCAGAGAGGAAAGATGAACATAAAATGAGATTTAACAGAAGCAACACATATTGTAATACGTGAAGGGGGGATCACCACCATATCCTTGATATTCTGAAAAAGATATAAGTTACAAAGAAAAATACTCTGGAAATGGCATGTAGTCTTTTCTATATTATTTCTGAACCTTTTTCTAAGTCTTGCTTTCCTCTATTTATCTAGATAAGGGAGAAAGAACATTCATTATAACAAAATATCTCTAGCCTAATCTCAGTTGTTGGGTCAACTAGCTGTCTTAGTCAAACATGGCTCTATGGCCCAAAACATTACAAAATTAATAGCCTCATTGAAAGGAGGCATGTTATAGTGCAACAAATAAATAAGCATAAGATGTAAAATATACAAATATTTCCTTGCCCATCCTGTGATCATCTCTACTGCGGGAGTTGTTCTACTTAAGGTATGGCCTCCTACACCGCTTCACCCACTTCTATCTTTTTTGCCTTCAATTCAATCGATGTTGGCTCCCAGACCCATGTCACAGTGGACTTCTTCTGGATCAGCCCATCCCATGCTTTGAATGCACCACCTGTTCCTCTTAAACTATAGTTGTTGACCCATCACGCCCTTTAAACCTCTGTCTTGCACTATCAATGCCTTGATGTGGTGGGTGATATGTATTTTAGTGTAACAATGCAGTCTCTCAGGCATGGGCATTTTTCCTCTAAAATAGGCGAAACAAGCACTTTTGATTTCCCCCTTAGCCCCCCCTTTATTATAGCCCCTCGTGTGGCTTTATTCATATGACCGGGGGTTGGAACCAAGGGCTTAGCCCTTAGCCGCTAAGGCCTTTAGACACATTTCTGGGATCTTTTTCCTTTATATTGGAAAATCACACATATCAGTGCTTTAACATGCTTTTTCCTTAAGCTTCTTCCCTAGGCACTTGCGATCACCGATCTGTGGGATCGGGCCCAACTAAGACATCGCAATTGCACTACAGGAGAGGGAGAACTTGTACCTTTTTCCATAGCACAGGATGATAGTTCAGATGAAAACTCCTCCTGAGGTAGAACCATTAAAACATATCACATCTAGGAGGGATTCTCACATATCGCAATCGCAGGCACCTTACCTTTAGCTTTTCCACTTAACAATTGTGATCGTCAATCTGTGGGGTGATGCTATCAGTGCCATGTGTCACCCTGTGAGTGGTGACACTGGCACTCAGAAATGGCCCCATTTCACCCCTGAAAATGCTAAAACTGGGTGACACGTGTCATCTACTATGTCATCATCCATACTGCCATGTCATTGGTGATGATTGCTACCATGTCTACTTTGAGGACCAATCAGAGGCTGCCACATGCCCCCTTGAAAGAGAGAGAAAAAGGCCTGTACGACCTTGTTTTTGCAATAATTTACTTTGTTAGTGAATTTAGGCCCTCCCTAGTGATTTTTCACTAAATCACAATATCACAATCCTGCAAGGTTATTGGGGGAGTATCTCCTCTATTCTTACGGTTGCCGATAATGCAGGATTTCAGGATGTGGGATACTACAACATGGAGGAGAGAGAAAGGGGAAACCCACTCTTATTTTGTTCCTCATTTCCTTTGTAAATTCTTTTCGGCCTCCCCTGACAATGTTACACTACATTGCATAATCGGTCCTCGCAAGGTTTTTAGAGTGGAAACCCTTAGATCCGTCGGTATGCCGATATGTGGGATTGCGATATGCAGGGCTTATTGTGACAGTGGTATTGTGGGGTCACCGAGATGCGGGATTGCATGGCCTCTAAGATGTTGGATACCGCCACATGGAGGAGAGAGGAAGGGGGGCCACCTACTTATTTTCTTTCACATTTCCTTTGTTAACATTTTCGGCCCTCCCCCAGTGATTTCACACTATATCGCAAGATATGCACCTACAAGTTTTGGAGTTTGCTATGACTATAGGACTGCTGATTTGTGGGATGTGGGATTGTGAGATTCCCTCATACTTAGCCATTTTCTTGGTTTCCTGGGCTTTCCAAAGGAAATGTTCAACAAGCTCTAACTTTTGATCCAGGAGTCCTTTTTTGGAATTCTATATACCACTGGAAAGCTCTTTCTAAGCACTAGGCATTAGAGAGGGTTTGATTAAGCTATGAGATCTTTTGTGGCCTAGTAAATTAGCTCCAGGCTTCACTGCTCTTGGGAAACCTTAACCAATTGAAACCCACAATACAATGAGTGACAAAAATGGCTCCAACTTGGGACAGTGCCTTGCTGGCAAGGTGCTAAGGACCTGCAGACCAATAGTATTTCCTTCCTTTGGGCATGGAGTTATTCTTAAACAAAATATAATTCTGTGAAAAAGAAATTTTTGATAATAAACTGAAAAATTAAAATAACAATTTCAACACAAACACCAGATATTTAGAATGAGAAAGAGGCAAATATCTCTAATTTTGAAATAAAATTTTAGGAACTGACCATTTACAGGCAGTTCTAGTAATTCACCATCTAAGTTTTCAAGCATGTAAGTGTTATTTCCACTTTCTTCTATAATTTTGAAGGGGCTGGACCATAATGGATCAAACTTCCCATATTTTCCTTTGTCTTCTCGTCAGACATCCCACCTGAGAACTAAATCTCCTTGCTAAAGAGGTCTGTCCTTAACCTTATCGAATAGAGATTTCATCCTTTGCTGGTAGTTGGACAATTTGGTATGTTATCGTTCTATATTTTTGAGTTTGTCGGAGTAAATACATCGGACAACATCAAATCAATTTTGAATGTTGGGATCTAGCCCTGCCAACTTTAGAGAGGGCTCTCTCTTTATGATTTAACTTGGTTTTTAGGTTGATTTTAGGCTAGTTATGCTTATGCCTAGTTGTTTGTTTGAATTTGGTTGATTAGTTGGTTGATCCGATCAAATCACTTTCTTTCCATTTGGCTATGGAGTAAAATAAAACTGGAATGCTACACCAAAAGTTCAAAGGAGTAATCATAGGGCAAGCTATCTAGATTTACTGGATCTTTTAAATTAAATTATGGAATGGAGAAAAGGTGTGCTTCAACATGGATTGAAAAGAATTTAGGAATTTCTCAATCAGACCTTTAGAAGAAAACATATAGATTGTAAACACAACCCAAATAAGGTGTTCAAAAACATATCCTATTTTTTCACATCTCTTGTTTTACAATTAGATTTCAAATGAATAACATAAGAAGAATAACAATAAAAACACAGTTACAGTAGGAAAAATATCACCTTTATTTCATAACACAAGTATCCTGTGAAAAGTATTTTCATTAATGGTGCTCTAGCAATGTGAAAAAGGTACAGTGCTTGATAAAAATAGTTACAATGTTCAGGGACCAACCCTTAATACTTCGACAAAATGAAGTATTTAAACAAAATTTACAAAAATATTAAAATTAATTCCTCAGTGACATGGCATTCTATTATTGACTTCGAACTAATAGAAATGAAATAATTAGATCAAAATGAATGAATCTAGTGAAGTGATCTAGACATCTGGCACTGCTTTGGAGGTGAACAGTTCCTGAGTGGCCACTATTCAGGCATTGCGCTGGTGAAACTGACCTATTCCTTTAATCTTCGAATTCACACAACTTATCCCACTGCTCCTCATATGGAATGGCAATGTTTATTTCGTTACAATAGATGTCATCTACCTCAGTATACCGAGAAAAAGTGGGTTTTATTGCAAAAATGTGTTTTATCTCATGTTGGATAAAACTCATGTTGTTGATAGCTTCATAAAAGGATCTCCCTGCCATAGCATCTTTGATGTGGGAAGACTTGGTTGTATCCTTGGCAATGTCTTGAATATTCTTCTTGTAATATTCCCTGGTCATCAATTTTTCATTGATCACAAATAAAGAAGGCAGACCTTTCTTGTTCAATGCATCTATTCTAGTGAAAAACCTGTTAACTACTACCTCCAAAGTGTGACATTTCTCTGTCAGTTGCACAACGAAGTTCTTCTTTGTCAGAACTTTCTTTACTTCTAAGATTGTTTTTTTCTATCATCTACTCCCAAGTCATCCAACTCATATATGTTTTTGGAATTGAGAAACTTTATGATGCGGTTGGTTATGGTAGGCATTTCTCCCAATTCAGCATTGATAGTGGAAATGGCTTTCTTATCTTTCTCCATCAAGTCTTTATGTTCAAATATAATCTAGATACATGGCCAGATTTCATCTATTTCTTCAATGGTATTATTCTGAGATATAATTTCTTTGACTTGGGCCAATGTGTGGCCAACATAGGACTCAATAGATGATTTCCTCCACATTTCTACATGGTTTTGAGTTCTCTGTAGCTTTGCTGCATGGAAAGTCTCAGTCTTTGTCTTTTGATCTTGTAGAAGATTTACCTGAGCCTGCAATATTTTGATTTATTTAGTCTGGAGAGACATGTTTTGTACTACATTTTCCAACTAATCATAAGCTTCCCTTGTGCTTGTTGTAGAATATGTAGTTGTAGGAATGGTTGTGATAGGCAGTGATTCCAAAGGGAAAATAGCCATTTTGGCAGCTTTCCCCTTTTCTTTGATCATGTTTTCCATCTCTATCTTCATTTGTTTCAACTATGCACTCTGCTCCATGATGAGATTCATTATGTCTTCCTTTTGTGTCTTTGTTTCTTCACTATCCTTGGCAACAGGATCTTCTATGACTAGTAACTTCAACTGCTTCCTTGATTCTGCTATGTTAAATTATTTTTCCTTATTAAGCTCTTATGCAGCATTGATGTTTGCAGGGTCATAACCCACTTTGACCACCAAGTCCTCCAAAGATTTGATCTTGGTGTCTTTGGAAAGTGCAGATACCTTTTCCATCTTTAATTGTGATTGAACATTGGCTAATAAACCCTGCAATTTAGACAAATTCATAGCAATGTTAGTGACAGTGGAGAAATAATTTTCCCAGTCTACTTTTGCATCTCCATTTGGTCAATGGGATGTATGTATTTCACCTCAAATTCAAATGTTGTCTTCTTGTAGTCTAATGCTACCTTGGGTTGGGGAACCTGTGCTTGGAGAAATGCCATCTGCATTTTACCTTTCTCTGAATCAAAGGTTGATAGTAGCCTACTTTGAGAAATGGAAGTCTGCTTCTAGAACTGATTGTAGGTATTAATCTTCAAGGCCTCACTCCTCATGTTTATCCCCTTAAAAAAATCAAATATACTCTTTTCTACTTCCTCTGTAGTAGATGTGCTAGTCTGCGTAACATACTGTTGTTCCTGTGAAGATGTGGAGGTAGTAGGAGAAAGAGTAGTATGCTCACCCACCAATGACGAAAGAAGTGGCTCTTTGGTGGTGATGATTTTCTCCTGCTCTGAATCCTTGCTAAGTCTTAGGTTTGAACTGATCTTGGCCTTCTTCTTATACATGATTTTGAAGCCTTCACTGAAAATCTCAGTCCCTGAAGGTGACTCTTCTTCGCTGCTTCTCTTTGCTATTTTCTCCTACATGATAGGAGTCTGTACTATGGAGGATAACACCAAATGCTCCTTGGCCTCTTGTAGGGTGTTCTCAGTCCATTCTAGCTGGTTTTTATACATCTCTATCTTTGGTCTGGCTATGTGAAAATAAGAAGTAGATTTGTTTTCTACTCTTAACTTAGAAATGGCCCCTAATGGATCATTTATATGACCAGGTGAAACTAAGGTTGAACTGCATGTCTTTCAGTAGCTTATCTTCTTCTTCCCCTATTGCCCTACTATTGCAAATGAAAGGCGTTATCTATGTTGTGATTTTGAATTGGGACTTCTTCTTGGCAACTACAAAGTGGATCCCGTCCATGTTGAGCATTTTCCTTATGTACTCTAGAGAAGAAATCCTCATTGCAAGGAATTTCGGTAGCTTGTAAGGGGTAATATCACATCCAAATATCCTTATTTCTGTATAATTCTGACAAAGGTACCAATCCCCTGTCTAGACTTGGTTTGATAGCTGCAAAGCTTTCTTAATTTCTTCATTGATCCTTGGCTCTATCATGCTTCTTAAGAGATAAGGTGTTGGATGTACAAACATCTCTATGAACTATTTGTAAGAGTATTCCTTTTGTTCCTTCATCACTAGCATAGTCTAGAAGATGACTGACTATTTATTTCCTTCTTCATCCAACTTTTGTAAGGCAAGCTTGATGTTGTCTCCCTGAAAATATAAGAACATATCAACCAACACAGAAGCATATTTGAATACCTCCTTAGTCTATAATTTGATAAACTCATGAATAGAATATGCAAGAAATTGGCTAAAGTTAAACATGATAGAAGGCTTGGAATCTGCAGAGAAAATGGAAAGGAATCCTATAATTGCCTTATCTACCCACTGATATAAGTAATAGCCAAGGAGGTAAGAGGTGACTGTGATAATTTTCTCGGGTCTCTCATGGAAAATAGAGGATGGATAAGGAGGATTTTGGGTAATGGGGCATCTTCAGTCAAGAATAGCTCAAGGGTCTTGGCTCTTCTAGCAAAGTCCAGCTTCTGATATAATTCAACAAGTGTCTCATGGTAAAAAGGAGTAGCATTCCCTACTGTAAGGGCCTGCATCATTTGGTCTATAGCTTGAGGAGTGATAGTGAACAAAATTTTTCGAATGGGGGCAATGATGGCTCTTTGGCTTGGAAAATAACATGCATGACACTTCCTAACAAATTCTGGGGTGTTGTGGGTACAGGCAAAAATATAGTGGGGAA
Organism: Pinus taeda; assembly: GCA_000404065.3. Taxonomy (NCBI): domain Eukaryota; kingdom Viridiplantae; phylum Streptophyta; class Pinopsida; order Pinales; family Pinaceae; genus Pinus; species Pinus taeda. The sequence goes on along the minus strand of APFE031080493.1, from coordinate 310,404 downwards.
AATTGGATTCCCATAGTTGAATGTCATCAGATTTGTCTATGTATTTTCCCTTGAGCCAGTAATACATCTCAAAAAGGTCAAATTCATAGAGAGTTTCATGGATCTTATAATCTTTGTTTGCCAAAGGGATGTGGTGAAAATCAATGAGAGATTGGATCAGAGGACTAATAGGTTCTTCTGGTCCCTTGTCTTTTGGAGGAATGATTGGATAAAGCTGAGCATAGTGGTGAAAACTAGATTATAGGCCTACTATTTGCAATGAGGACTTGGGATTTGCAGACAAAAGAGGTAATGACCTGAAAACGAGTGAGTGGAAAATGTCGCTAGCCGGTGAAAATGTTGGAGTTCAGTCCAACAAACCTATAACAGAGCAATAATAGTGGCAGTGTATGAATTTAGTAACTGGTTAATGAGTGAAAGGGAGAATTATAACAGTTTGGTTTTCCCGTTTAAGGTGGTGCAGGTTCATTTGATTAATGGTTAAACCATTTAATTATTTAATGGCTCAATTTTGGAGGGAGTAGATGTGCTTGGCAGGATCAGCAGGAAAATGACACCGCAGAGGGTGAATGGCGAGAGCACAACATATAGAGAGGTATCAGAAGGCGAAGAAACTACTTTTCAAGAAGGGGGGGGGGGGGGGGGGGGGTAAGATACGGTATAATGGTTTAGCCTAAGGGGGGTGCAAAATCACACAGTGATGACACGTTGCAACAAACGCAATTTCAAATACCGCCCATTTCAGAGCCCCACCCCCCAACGGTAAAGTTCAGATGGTTTGGGGAGGGGTCCGAAACATGTTGTCGGCCATCAGATGTTGGGAGGTGGGTGCAAATGAGGGGAGAAGTGGCAGAGTGTTAATGTGACATGATAGGGCGCTTGCTGGGGTTGCTAGGAATGAATTCAATGCATAGTGGGGGAATAGTTGGAGTGTATGGCACGGTAATAAAACTTAGGAATATGGGTTTAATATACCAATAATTAATTGATATATTAAACTTTTTAGAGTAAAACTTTAATCCCTCGCCTTTCTCTTCTGCACATGAAAATAATATTTTACATTTGAATTTAGGATAAAATATTCATGTTTTTCCTCTAACCACCATAGTGCTTCTACCTACCCTTTCTCATTTCCATTCTTTTTCTAAGCTAACATTTTCTCTTCCTGTTTTGCAGGGTGCATTTAAACTAGCAGACCCAAATAATTTTTCTTTTATGAAAATATACCTTATCCTATCACTTATTTCACCATTGGCTCAGATTAAACTATTGAGTCAATTTTATTTCTACCTAGCTACTGATTTACCAAGTTTAAACTATTTGATAAATCTTCATTCACTAACCTATTTAACAAAAATTTAAATGTGTTCAGTCATGATTAAACTGTATTATCTGAACAAAATTCCAATGATTGTGGCATTTAAAACAATTTACACACAACCTTATTTGAAAATACATAAAAGAACTAACTTATGAGTAGTGGCACTTGGAGTTGCAAAAATTTCATTCTTATTTTCTATTTTTCGTTTGTGGGGTTCATATTTTCTTTTCTTTTTTCTTATTTATTTTCCAACATACCCTCTTTTCATTTTCTTTTTTCATATTTTTTGGAAGTCATTTGAATATTGAAACTTATGTACAATATAAAATTACATATACAAAATACTCAATCACCTTCAGATCCTATAATTTATAGGACCCTAATAGTGGCTCCAACTGGGGATGGCACTTCTCCGAGTGAAGTGTCAAGAACATAAGATCATTAGCCTTGAGTACTCCATTTTTGTAATGTCTTCATCTGATTTATTTGTTGTTCAGGATATTGTTGGTAGTTCATCAATCCAGGCTTAAGGCCTTCACTGTGGACTTCAACCTTTGTTAATAAGTTACCTAATCAAAACCATAAAGATTATGATATTTACAATGATGAAAACAAAATCTATAGGCTAGGAAATGTAGTGCTTCAGCATCCTACCATTGGCAGGACCTCCATGTATCTCTGATCCAACTAGGTCTTAAGGTAGAATGCATTATTTCCCCTGAAAGCATGAACAACATATGGCTCATTCCAAAGATTATCAAACTTGCCATGTTTGCCTTTGTCTTCTCTCCTTGAATCCCATCTCAAAACTTTGTCCCCAATGTTAAAGTCATCAACTTATTTTCTTCTGTCAAAAATCTTTTTAACATTTTCTTGAATAACTTGGGTCTTGTGGTATGCTTCCTCCCTAGACTGCTGCAACTAGATAGTTTGATTAATCCTTCTCTATACTTCATTGGGTTCAACTTGCACTTCTTGAATGATCTTCATGACTGGAACTCCTAAGGAGGATGGAAAGACTTCATCCATCCCATAGACCAATTGGTATGGGGACATGCCAATTGATCTTTTAGTGGTAAGCCTGTCAACCTAAAGCGCATTGACTAGCTTTTTGTGCCAAGAATTTTTGTTGTCCTCTAACATCTTTTTGATGATGTTTACCAAAAAACAAATTGAGGACTCAGCCAACCCATTACCCTGAGGGTAATAAGCCATTGAATATCCCAAAGTGATGTGGTATTTATGGTAGAATTCAACCATCTTTTTAGATTTGAAAGTTGCAACATTATCAGTAATGAGTTTTCTAGGATAGCCAAATATGGAGAGGATATTAGTCTCAAGGAATTTAATAATGATAGCATCAATGGTATTTCTGGAAGGGGTGGCCTCTATCCATGTGGTAAAGTAATTGGTGGCTGTAAGAATCCACTTATGTTGGGCAAAGGAAGAAGGATGAATTTCACCAATGAAATCTAATCCCCCTTGTTGGAAAGGGATTTCAACAGAGATAGTCTTTAATGGTAGGGGCAACAATTTTCTCTTTCCCTAAAAAATCTGGCATTTATGACATGAGGTGACTTGTTTTTGAATGTCAAGGAAAAGGGTAGGCTAGTAGAAACCAGCTCTAAGGATTTTATTGGCAGTGGTTTCCCAATAAAGATGTCCACCACAGTCACCTTCATGGAATTCCTGCATAACTTTATCTACATCATCCTTCAACAAGCATTTAAGTAAAATACCCCCAACATCTTTCCAATACAAGACATTGTCTATAATGCAAAATTTAACTGTTTTTAACTTAAGAAATATTTCCTTTGTTGTTGTCAAACCAGGAGGAGCATTTAAATTAAATAAAACATAAAGCAAGTCTGCATACTAGGGAGAGTTCAGAAATGCCTCATCAATTTGTCGAGTCACTTGTTCCTCTTTATTATCTAATGAACCAATCAAGTTAATGTCCAATGCATGGAAATTTGACTCATCCATCAATTTGGCTAGTCCTTGACCTTTAATTAACTTGGTGGGCTTGATTTCTAAGTTGTATTCCGTAATGAAAACAATTTGTTTTCCTCGATTTCCATCAGGTCCACTATGTGTCAAAATGTCCTTAACCACTGCATTAGGTACATAAGCAATAATATGGGAATGAAAAATATATACTCTAAAATCTTTTAATGCTTTAACTAATGCAAGGGCTTGTTTTTCCATGATATTGTATTTCAAAGATGCATCTCTTAAAGCTTTGCTAAAGAATGCAATAGGTTGTTCAAAGCCTTCACTATTTTTTTGCAGTAAAACTGTTGCAATGGTGTGTTCAGAAGAAAAAAAGGAGATTATGAAATCTTTGGTAAAATCTAGGTTGATCAACATTGGTGCCTTGGTCAATGCCTGTTTAACTAAGTCAAAGGATTGTTTAGCCTCAATACTCCACTTGATTTTAGAGTCCTTTTTAAGCATGTTTGTTACATTTCTAAGAAGTTCTGCCAAGCTAGGAATGGATTTCCTTAGGAAATTGATTTTACCAATAAAAGGCTGAAGCTCTCTGATGTTTCTTGGATGAGACTTTTAAAATTACTTCAATCCTACCGGAATCAATCCTAATTCCATCCATGGAAATAATGTGACCAAGAAGTTTTCCTTCCTTAAGGCCAAACAATGTCTTTTTAGGATTGAGTAAGATGCCAAACCTTCTACATTTTTCAAACACTCTTCTCAGATGTGATAATTGTTCATCATCAGTTTTTGAAGAGACTATAATGTCATCTAGATAAATCACAATAAAATGGCCAATTTCATCAGCAAAGGCAATATTGATTGCTCTTTGGAAAGTGGCTCCAGCATTCATTAACCCAAATGGTATTTTCACATACATGAAAGTGCCCCATGGTGTAGTGAAGGCAATTTATCCTGATCATCAGGGTGCACTAAGACTTGGTTATAACCTGAGAAACCATCTAACAAGGAAATCCCATTAGTGCCTACTACCTTTTGCAATATATGATCCATTTTAGGTAACGGGTAGTTGTCTTTAAGGGATACCTTATTTAGATTTCTCAAATCAATACACAGTCTGATTTCTCCAATTTTATTTCTAATAGGGACAATGTTAGACGCCCATTTAGAGTATCTAATAGGAAGTATAGTTTTTGCATCATACATCCTTTTTACTTCTTTCTCAACCAAATGCATTAAGACATGATTGATCCTACGAATTTTTTGCTTGAATGGTTTTTGATCTTCTTTGATTGGGATTTTGTGTTGTATGATACTAGTGTCATATGCTTTCATATCTTCATAGCTCCAGGAAAAGACATCTGTGAATTATTTGAAAAGAGCTATATATCGCTATTTTGTGATAATAGGCAGTGATTTTGAGAGTTTTATCATTTTGGGATTCTGTTCACTACCTATATTGCATTCTTCTATGTCTTCCCCTATGGGTTCCATTTTTGGCTTTTTTTCTACATCATTAAAATCAAAAAGTTCTTCTAAAGGAGCTAGACCCCTTGGTAGAACATTATCTTTAAGTTGGAGTACTTCAAATTCTTCTTTTTCTGGATCAGTTTCATGGAATTCTAATTTATGCACATCTTTACCGAGTGAACTATTTACATCTAAATCATCAAGTTGTTTATCTACACTAACATATTCAACAATCTAATTTTCTACTTCATGTTACTGCTAGTATATGCATTCTTCCATCAGGGATAAAATCTACTCTTTGCATTTTCATTTTAGGTGTCTCATACTGAATTTATGATCCTTCCGTTAGGTCATGTTAAATGGTCCACTGATGGTTGTCCTTTTCTTAGAAAATCAAATCTTCCCTCATGAGGTACATTTGCTGACCCAATTCCATGTTGTATTTAGTTGAGGTTTCAAATATGTTACTTTAGATGTTAAGGTAGTTGTCTTTGTTGGCATTATGACATAGGTGTTGTCCTTGATGGAAACTCACTCAAATGATAGATCATCGTGCAGCAAATCAATAGCAAAGAATTAATGATCATAGAGAGGTATACGCAGGTTCATTGTGACAAAGGAGCATATACATGATGGTTAACAGACCAAAAGGGGTGTATAACGTACACACGCAGTTTCACAAAAGGAAAGGCGCGTACATGTTAGAAAACTAAGTTTTGGTTCGAGGAATTTGGTCCATGGTATTTCGATCCATGGTATTGCTCCAAGGTGTCTGGTCTAAGGTATTGACCCCAGGTATTTGGTCCAAGGTATTGGTCCTAAGTGGCTTTGGTCCATGGTATTGACACAGGCCTAAAGCTATATGAGGAGAAAATCATTAGACCAAGGCACTCAAGTATTGAATATCTGATGAAGAGTGAGATCTAGTATGCAGGTTATTGGGTTTTGATGCATTGCTGGATCTAAACAAAGGAGGAACCTTAGCATTTGATGGAGGATAAGATCTAAAAATCTTAAGGCGTAAAGTGAACTATCATTATGTGTTTTTGCTCATGAATACTCTAGATCTGAATACTGACACATATATTATTCTGTAAATGATATGATCTGGGTATAAATAAAGTCTGGTATAGCTGCAAAATAATTAATTAATAGTTGCAAATGTATACATTGGTTGGCTCTGAGGAAAGCACGTATGCGTGCAGGTTTGGCACGAGAAAGTAGCATATACCTTATAATCAATGTTTTAGTTGCTGCTTTTTGTTGTTACAGTGTTCTGGATTATTTCTTGGGTTCTGGTTACAGATTCTGGTAACAACATTCTGAATAATCAGAGTGATTGATTGATTCAGTTGTGGTTGGTTTAAGAGAAGATTGGTTGATGAAGATATATTTGATGATTGAATGATGTTTTGATGGGTCCAGTCTGAAAATTCATGAAACATGGTCCCTGGAAGAAAAGAGAAGGTTGTAGCCTTCTATAGGCCGACACCTACATAGTAGTAAACTTATCAGCTAGTACAAGAGCTAAGGGGGTTGTAGCTCCCTTCTAGTAGAAGCTAGAGAATGAGAGAAGGTTATAGCCTTCTGCAAGTAGAAGCCTGTGTACTGGTATAAGTCTGTGCCAGTACAAAAATTGTTAACAGAATTCTTTGAGGAAAGCGCGTATACACGTAGGTGTGGCACGAGAAAGTAGCGTATACCTTATAATCAATGTTTTAGTTGATGTTGTTTGTTGTTACAGTGTTCTGGATTATTTCTTGGGTTCTGGTTACAGATTCTGGTAACAACATTCTGAATAATCAAAGTGATTGATTGTTCATTTGTGGTTGGTTTAAGAGAAGATTGGTTGATGTAAATATATTTTATGATTGAATGATGTTGTTGATGGGTCCAGTCTGAAAATTCATGAAACATGGTCCCTAGAAGAAAAGAGAAGGTTGTAGCCTTCTGTAGGCCGGCACCCACATACTAGTAAACATATCAGCTAGTACAAGAGCTAAGGGGGTTGTAGCTCCCTTCTAGTAGAAGCTAGAGAATGAGAGAAGGTTGTAGCCTTCTACAAGTAGAAGCCTATGTACTGGTATATGTCTGTGCTAGTACAAAAATTGTTAACAAAATTGTCTTATTATTAAAAAAAGACAGAGACGATTGCAACAGGTGGTTTTCACCCACATTGGTTTTCCACCTTATATCTTGGTGTTCATGTGTGTTTTCTATGTGTGATGATCTATTCTATTTTTACTAGACCTGGTTACTGTTTATATGGTTAATGAAGTTCTGATGCATTGTTTAAAGATCAACATATGATGGATTGACTGAATCATAAGTTTACTGGATATACGCTAGTTGCATTAAACACAGTTGCGTGTACATGCAGGTTGCCTTAACTAAAGTAGTGTATATGAATCAGTGTATGAAATGAAAAGTTATTGATTTTCTAATACTGATTCACCCCCCCTCTCAGTATTATTTCCAAATTGGTATCAGAGTAGGTCCTTCAGAAGAAGCTTGATTGCTTGAAGGAAGATCCATCATCATGAGTAATAAAGAAAGTGGAGGATCCATTAGACCACCAATCTTTGATGGGAGCAACTTTGTTTATTGGAAGGTAAGAACCACAACCTATCTTCAATCTCTTGGAACAGATGTCTAGGAAATCGTGGAAGGAGGATATACATTTCCATCAACAATTCCTACAGATGCAGTAGGTAAAAAGCAATATGAAACCAATGCCAAGGCTGTCAATACATTATTGGGATGTCTGTCACAATCAGAGTTTGTCAAGGTTATGTAGCTCAAATCAGCCAAAGAAATATGGGAAAAAAATCATTCTAAGCTATGAAGGAGACTCTCAGGTAACATATGCTAAACTGCAAACTCTCAAAATTCAATATGAAACTCTCAAGATGCACAATGATGAAATTACAGCTAGTTACTTCTTATGTATTAATGAGATTGTTAATTGCATGAAGAATCTGGGTGAAGAAATAAAGGAAGTTACCTTAGTTCAAAAAGTTTTAAGATCCTTATCTTCTAAATTTGAATCAAAAGTATCTACCATAGAAGAAAAGCAAGATCTACAGACTATTACTATGACACAACTTCATGGAATATTAACTACCTTTGAGATGAGAAAAGGAGGTCCTTCAGATATGAGAGAAGCTGCATTTAAAGCTACAACAAAAATGAAAAGAAGAACTCAATGAATCAGGACATATCTCAGAAGAAGAAGAGGAAGCGAACTTTGTCAAGAATCTTCAACGGGGTTCTGATAGATTCAAAGTTAAACTACCTTTCAAATGTTTTGCCTATGGTAGAGTCGGTCATTATGCTACCAAATGTCCTCATAAAGATAAATATGATAAAGGGAAGGAAATTGCAAAATGGAATAGAAAACAAAGTGTAAGTAAAAAGAGCTACTATACTCATGAAGATAGCAATGGTTTATCAAATAGTGATGAAGATGAAAGTGGTAATGACTATAGACTTCTGATGGCTTATGAAGATGGTGATTTTTTGGATGCTTTAGATGAAGATGATCTTTATGAAGAAATCTTTAAACTCAAAATATGTGTAGAAGAAAAGAATATGATTATAGATACCTTGACATACCAACTTGTTGAAAGAGAAAAACACATTGAGAAGCTAGAATGTGAAAGTGTGGGTCTAAGAAAGGATCTTGAGAAAACAAAAGCTCTCAATCTTAGATTTGCTAAAGGATCAGAAACCTTAAATGAAATTATCAAAGTACGTCACTCTCCTCTGATAAAGACAAGTCTTGGATATACTGAAGAAACATCTCAATCATAGAAGTCGTCAACCTCCACTAAAAGCTATCGTGATGTAGCAAAGAGCAGTGAACAGTTCGACAATCATCAGCAAAAGCATCACCAGGTGAATTAGGCTCAATTTACTTCAAGGATGAACAAAAGCCACAATTGACCTCAGGTGAATCACACTCAATTTTCTTCAAAGAATATCAATCAACAGGTCAGTAGGAGGAACTTCAACTACAATCAACAAGTCAGTAGATTTGATAATTGCAGGAACTTTTTTAATGGTCAATGTTTCTCATGTCATAATTTTGGACACAAAGTTGTTCAATGTGTTGCTTACAAAACTATCATGACTAGAGAAGCATGAAATCAAAGAAATGTGACAGGGATCAAGAAAAGTTCTTATAATAACTTTTCTCTTCTTGAAAATGAAATAGAATGCTCAATCTGTAACAACTTTGTCCATGAAGAATCTGAATGCAGGAATGATTTTTGGCAAATAGCTCAAAAAGAGAAAACTCCATTAAACCAAAATATGGAGAAAGAAAGAACAACAAACAAAAATATGTGGTATAGCCTTGTATGCAGAAGGATAAGAAAACTAGTGGTACATCGACAATGGATGCTCAAAACACATGACAGGTGATAGAGAAAAACTACACTCCTATAATGCCTTAGAAAAGGAAAAGAGTGTCTCATTTGGAAATGACACTCCTGCTGTCATAAAACGTAAAAGCTCTATTTTCTTGAAAGAAAAAGTTAAAGCTGGGAATGTTATGTATGTTGATGGCTTCAAGCATAATCTGTTGAGTGTAAGTCAAATGTGTGATCAAGGAAATAAAGTAGTGTTTTGACCAAATGGATGTGTTGTTTGTGAGCTTGATACAGGAGAAACCATGATTAAAGGGACAAGAACTCCAAACAACTTATACATTCTCAAGGGAGGACAACAACAGTGCTATATAAGCAAAAATGATGAAAACTAGTTGTGGCAGAGAAGATTGGGACATCTAAGCTTCTCTCAAATAAGAAAAGCATGCAGATTTCAGGATGTTCGTGATCTTCCAAATATCAACATTCCTGAAAATACTATATGAAAATCATGTCAATTCGGTAAGAAAACCAGATCTAAATTCATCGAAAAGGAAGGGTTAGCTAGTAAGCTGCTTGAACTTGTTCATACTGATTTATGTGGTCCATCAAGGAAAATGTCACCTCATGGAGAAGAGTACTTTATATTGTTCATTGATGATTTTTCCAGAATGTGTTGGATAAGTCTTCTAAAGCATTAAGATGAAGCATTTGAAAAGTTCAAAGCCTTCAAATCTTTGGTTGAAAATGAATCAAACCACAAAATCAAATGCCTTAGATCTGATTGAGGAGGGGAATTTACCTCAGACAAATTCTTTGACTTCTGCGAACAACATGGAATAAAAAGGCAATTCTCCACTGCAAGGACTCCTCAACAAAATGGAGTGGTAGAAAGGATGAATAGAACTATTCAACAAATGGCTCGTGCTATGCTGGATGAATTTGGAACACCTGCAACCTTCTGGGGTGAAGCTTCTTTCACCACCATCACTATTCTCATCCAAGCAAATGTTCGGGTGAACAACACTCAAACTCCTCATGAACTTTGGTATGGTAAGACTCCTACTGTAAAATACTTCAAATTTTTCAAAAGAAAATGTTACATCAAAAGGACTGATGAAAAACTTGGTAAGTTTGAACCCGGAGAAGATGAAGGTATTCTACTTGGATACTCTTCTCGAAGTAAAGGATATAAACGTTACAATAAAATACTTGGAAAATTATTGAAAGTATTGATGTTGCGGTTGATGAAGCATGCAAAAATCCAAAACAGATAAAAACCAAAGATTATGAAGAAGATGAGGATCATTTTCCCATATAAAATCACAGTGATTCTAAAGAAGAAACCAATGAAGCACTAGAAGAAGAGGTAACAATAAAAGAAAAAACTTCGTCCAGGTATGTTCAGAAAAATCATCCAAAAACTCAAATTTTAGGAGAAAAAGGAGCAGGTGTGCAGACGAGAAGAACCATTGTCGAAGCTTCAAGCTATCTAACATTACTATCTTCCACTAAACCTCAAAATGTAACTGAAGCATGCAAAGATGAATGTTGGGTCAAGGCCATGAATGAAGAACTTGAGCAAATTGAAAAGAATAATACTTGGGAATTAGTTCTTAGACCTCATGATAAGAATATCATACGAACTAAATGGATATTCAAAAACAAGCTGAATGAAAATGGAGAAGTTATTAGAAACAAGGCTAGACTTGTTTGTAAAGGATATGCTCAACAATAAGGTATGGACTTTGAAGAAACTTTTGCACCTGTTGCTAGACTTGAAGCCATTAAAATGTTTCTTGCTCTTTCTAGTTTTCATAAATTCAAAGTATATCAAATGGATGTAAAATATACCTTTCTTAATGGAGACTTAGAAGAAGAGGTCTATATTTAAAAACCAAAAGGATTCATTCTTGGAAATGATGCAAAACTTGTATGCAAACTCAGGAAGGCTCTTTCTGGTCTAAAACAGGCTCCAAGGGCATGGTATTACCATCTTGACAAATATTTCCGCCAACA
>APFE031080493.1:282279-297695 GCA_000404065.3 Pinus taeda | reverse complement strand
TCTAGATAAGTGTCTTGGTTCAGCAAGAAACAAAGTTCAATTTCATTATCTACAGCTGAAGCATAATACATGGCTGCTACATCTTGTTGCACACAACTACTTTGGATGATGCAAAACTTGCAAGATATTCAGATCACATGTACTCCACCCATCTCCATTCTATGTGATAATACAAGTGCCATCACTATTTCAAAGAATCAAGTCATGCACTCCAAGACCAAGCACATACCCATCAAATATCATTTCCTACATGAACAAGTGCTTGAACAAAGGGTCAAATTGGAGTATGTTCCCTCCAAAGAACAGGTTGTTGATATATTCACTAAACCACTACCCAGAGAGACAATTGAATATCTTAGACAAAAGCTGGGAGTAGTTGTCGCATCATCCTACTGTTAATTCATATCTTCTTCAAAGAAAGTTGTTTATACGCGAGTTTCATGATGTGTAGTCATGTATATATGCTGGTTTCTGTGGGTACAACTATGTATATGTTGGTTTGAGGAACAACAGTGGGCCAAACTCAGGAGAAAGTGGTCTGATATGGTTTAGGTGGAGCATATGCTTCTGATAATGCATTGTTGGCATTATTTGAGAAGATCTCAGCGTAGATTTTGTTTCAGGTGGAACAAGTTCAGGGGGAGAACATGGTTGCTAATCTAGATGTTGACTGACAGATGCTATTGATGATAGTTGTTGATGACTACCATAGTCTTGTTTAAGATATTTGGTCTCTATTATATAATTCATGTACATATTTTAATGTAAAGGTCATGAAAAGTCCTAATTTGTAACCCCACTATGCATGGGATGGATGATGTAATGTTTGTGTTTTGACATATATAAATAATTGTATATCCCCACTTGGTTGGGTGGATGAGTCAAATTTGGTATATCCCCTGTTGATCGGGAGATGGATTTATGTATGAGTCTTTGGTGATAAGAAGGTCATTGGTGATGTATGTATAGAGTCATGTTATATTTTTGCAGACCTTGCTTGTGCTCAAGGGGAGCATGGACTCGATCATAGGACCTCAATCAACACTTCAACATATCAGAGAATTCAGCTGGTACTCAAGGGGAGCATGACCCTTTGCCCTTGATGACAAAGGGGGAGAGTGACTTATTGAATTGGTGTTGCCATCAAGTCCAAAGGGGGAGATTGTTGGAATTATGACACATGTGTTGTCCTTGATGGAAACTCACTTAGATGATAGATCATAGTGCAGCAGATCAATAGAAAAGAATTAATGATTAGAGAGAGGTAAATGTAGGTTCATCATGAAAAAGGAGAAAATACACATGGGTTAACAGACCAAAAGGAGCATATAACGTACACACGCAGTTTCATAGAAGGAAAGGCGCGCACATGTTGGAAAAATAAGTTTTGGTCCAAGGTGTTTGGTCCATGGTATTTTGATCCATGGTATTGGTCCAAGGTATCTGGTCCGAGGTATTGACCCCCGGTATTTGGTCCAAGGTGTTGGTCCTAAGTGGTTTTGGTCCATGGTATTGAGACAAGCCTAAAGCTATATAAGGAGGAGAAGATCATTAAACCAAGGCACTCAAGTATTGAATATCTGATGAAGAGTGAGATGTAGTATGCAAGTTATTGGCTTATGATGCATTGCTAGAACTGAACCAAGGAGGAACCTTAGCAATTGATGGAGGATAAGATCTAAAGATCTTAAGGCATAAAGTGAACTATCATTATGGGTTTTTTCTCATGAATACTCTAGATCTGAATACTGATGCATATATTATTCTATAAATGATATGATATGGGTATAACTGAAGTCTGGTATAGCTGCAGAATAATGAATTAATAGTTACAGATGTATACGCTGGTTGGCTCTGAGGAAAGCGTGTATAAATGTAGGTTTGGCACAATAAAGTAGTGTATACATTAGAATCAATGTTTTACTTGCTGTTGTTTGTTGTTACAGTGTTCTGGATTAGCTTGGGTTCTGGTTACAGTTTCTGGTAACAACATTCTGAATAATCAGAGTGATTGATTGACTCGGTTGTGGTTGGTTCAAGAGAAGATTGGTTGATGCAGATATATTTGATGATTGAATGAAGTTGATGGATCCAGTCTAAAAATTCATGAAACGTGGTCCTTGGAAGAAAAGAGAAGGTTGTAGCCTTCTGTAGGCCAGCAGCTATGTACTAGTAAACATATCAGCTAGTACAAGAGCTAAGGGGGTTGTAGATCCCTTCCAGTAGAAGCTAGAGAACAAGAGAAGGTTGTAGGATTCTACAGGAAGAAGCCTGCATACTATTATAATTCTGCACCAATACAAAAATTGTAAACAAAATTCTCTTATCATTAAAAGAAGACAGAGACAATTGCAGCAGATGGTTTTCACCCACATTGGGTTTCCACCTTACATCTTGGTGTTCATGTGTGTTTTATATGTGTGGTGATCTATTGTATTTTTACTACACCTGGTTACTATTTATATGGTTAATGAAGTTCTGATGCACTATTTAAAGATCAACATATGATGGATTAACTTAATCATAAGTTTGTTGGATATACGCTAGTTGCATTAAACACAGTTGCTTCTACACGCGTGTTCCCTTAACTAAAGTAGCGTATATGAATTAGAGTATGAAATGAAAAGTTGTTGATTTGCTAATACTAATTCACCCCCCCTCTCAGTATTATTTCCACTAGTATTTCCATTATGTTTTAGGGTTCATTTCCAAGGGCATTCCATTAGATTTTAGGGTTCATTTCCAAGGTATTTCCATTAGGTCTTAGGGTTCATTTCCAAGGTCAAAATGCATGATTTCAAGTGTGAATAAAGGGCAACAAAGGTATGAGGATGGCCAATAAACAAAGAGTAATTTCTAATAAGCCATGATGATTGTCTAAGGATCCTTTTTCACTAATGTATTTTTCATCTAAAAAACATGTTTTTGATATGAAAATAGAGTATTTTAGTTGATTTATATTTATCTTTCTTGATGTAGTTCAAGTCATTTCATGTAATAAGTGTTCCCAACTGCCCCAAGAATTTCTCCTTGCTACAAGAAAATGAAACCATTGAAGAAATCAGTTCAATCAAAGCATCATCCACCTGTCAAGAGCAAAAAAATGCCAGAAAGTAAAAAAGGCATTAAAGTGAGAATTTGAAAAATGACAAAGAACTTTAGAAAGTTGGTATGAAAACTCATAAATTAAAGTCAATTCAAGTATAAACCCTCTCAATACACTCATGGAAGCCTCATTTGCACTCTAGCACTCTCACAACTCCTTAGCAAAAGAAAATTGGTGATTTTAAGGTGAAGTTGGGCAAAATAGAGCAAGAGGATGCGTTAAACAGGGTCGCTGTGCATTTAGCCTAGTTGTTGTGCTTTTGTAAAGGTCATTGCACGTTTTCTATAGATCCTAGTGTTATTTACAATGGTGATGTGCTCCTGTAGAGGTCGTTGTGCGTTTGACCAGGTCGCTACGCATTCGCCTGGAAGGAGCTAAAACATGCTAGAAACCCTCCATCGCCACCAATTTTTCACATTGGTCATCATATACTACAACAAATTAGGTTGGTGGAAAATTTTCTCACTCCTTCCCTCCATTATTCACCTTCATAGTATTTAAGTTGTTTGTTGTTATTCCTAAGATCAAACCCTAGTCATACATTCCCGCCATCTCAAATCACAATTCCTAGCTTTCATCACTATTACCCCTTCACTTAACAACTATCCCCTATCACCTCCCTCATTCCACACATCCCCATCTCCTCCTCATCATCTCTCCTCACATCATTCCACATTTCCCATACCCATACTCCATTCTACCATTTCCCTAGGGTTTTGATAGCAACAAATCATGATAGAAGAAGAACACCAAAGTCAGAGTGAGGAAGAAACACAACAGAGGAGGAAACATAAGAAAGGAGGAAAAAATATTATATATGAGCCAACAAACACTAGAGAACTCATAGCATCTCCCATAACTATCACAAGCTTCAAACATATGGGTTGTTTTTAGTTTTGTGAGAAGGTGGAAAGGACACATCATCATTATGAATTGACCAGATAATTCATCATCAACCTCCATGAGTCCATGACAACCAAGCAACCCTTGTCGGTGTCACCTTTACCATATCTTCTGCCATCATATTGGATGCTGCTAGGATCCCAGATGTTGGGGAAAATTGGTTTAAATAGATAGATTTGGATTACTGCTACTATGAGCCATATCTTAAACCCAACCACAAGAATGAAAGAAGGAGGATTTTTCCTTTCTCTTACCTCTTAGATAGATATGTTCCTCTGATGAAAATCATCATGAAGTACTTCACATGTGAGGGCAAGATTTCTAGGCTCTATTCCTATCATATTCGGTTACTCATGCATTTTACAAGAGTCAGAATGCTCAATATTCCCTACTATCTTTACCAGGATATTGATAAGATGCCATACATTGCCCGAAGGAAAGATCATGATCATCAAATGCATAGCATATTTCACCATTCTCTCATCAATATGATAGTCCTACGTCACCTTGATCATCTTAACATTGCATGGGACACTTTCATACGCAATGAGATTTTCACAGTCCCACCTATTCAGCATGGACAAGAAGCCCCTTCATCCTCTCATCCACACACCTCTATTCCTCCACCTCAGCCTACACATCATTCATCTTCATCTCATGAGTCAACCACACCATCACCTCCATCCTCACTATTTCATCAGCCTATTCATTCACCTGGCAGAGATAAAGGAACTAAGTAGGAGCATATTGAACATGGTGAGAGCAGCAAGCCCAAAAGGGCTAGTTTAGGTACCTTGGCACATACCTATCAGAGAGGACATAGGCAAGTGTTTTCCCTACTAATTGTGGGAGGGCCTTACCTTCTTCATCAACAAAGTAGGTACAGAAGGGTAAGGAAAAAGCTGTAGAGGCAAAGTTCTAGCGACAGGAGGAAAATATTTGTGAGATAGAGCATCAGTTTTAGTTAGTTGAGTTAGATGAACATGATGACAGTAAAATCACAGCTATTGTCATCAAGGAGAAGAATGCACTCATAGGAGAGCTCGAGGTCAACTTGCAAAGGGCCAAATGGATCATCTCCTACTATGAGCAGGAAAATAGGCAGTTTGAGGTCAAAAATGAGCTCATGGAGATTCAGCTCAAAAAGGCAAAGAGAGAGACTGTAAAGGAAAATTCCCTACTTTGTGAGGCACATGGACAGTATGGTGAGCCACTTGATGAAAATGTGCCAAGAAGAAGGCCAAGGAATAGAGGCCTAAAAAGAGCCTTGGAGCAGGAAAGGAAAAGGGAGGAAGAAATGGCCAATCAACTCACCTTGAATGAGCAATTTCCCAAGATGGTAAATGAAAACTGAGAATATTGGCTTGAGAAGTTAAATGATCATCTAGAGAACCTCCTGGGTAAGGCCAAGAAAGACAATGATATTCAAAGGAGGATGGCGAAGCACTATGCTATGAGAGACAAAATTGCAAAGGCCAAGCTCAAAAGAGCTCATGAAAAAATTGAGGCTTTGACCAAGCAAGAGAAGAAGAAGAGGTTGGATATCCTTGCTGAGGCATCACTGCATGCCTCAAACAAATAGCCATCTAGTAGCCCACCAATTTTGGCCATTTTGGAACAATTTTGGCAAGATGCGTTTTGCTCTGTCTTTTGAAGAAATTTTGGCACAGTCAGCATGGTCAAACACGCAGCACCTAGGACACTGTGATTTTGTTTGCAGCATCCAATGAGCAAATGGTCAGAATTTTTGGATTCAGAGTGATAAGGACATGCACCCTAAAAACTCATCGATGCATGTTTGAGCAGTCTTGGGAGATTGCAACTTTGGAGGGGTAAATGAAGCCCATTTTGAAAACCAAGATAATTTCGAGAAACTAAATAGGATAAGATTTCCAATGAGCTATCATGGCCTAGATTTGGACATGGGGAAGGTGGTCAAAAGTTGTCTTGAAGAGGAAGTTGCGCGTTTGACCAGGGTCCCTGCATGTTTACCAAGGTTGTTGCGCGTTTGACAATTTTCCACAATTTCCACTGTTTCATTCCGGGTTGACTTTTACCTATGGGAAATTCAAGTTTTACCTATGTAATTGATCTAGATGATGTAATTATCATATTTTTACTTAACTAGGGTAGATACATCAGTTAGATGGCCTATGTTGCATGTAATGAATCAGTTTTCTAGAGTGGGGGATGAGTCACTTTGACCACCCTACACTCCAGCTATCAGTTCAGCCTTTCTTGCAATTGCTCCTCCACTCATGGATTTGACTCCTGATGCCTAGGATGAGTCTTTTGTTGGCCTATATTATGTATTTTCTCAGTCATTTTATAGGCTGGACTCAATTGGATGCTTATGCTTTTAGTAGACATCATTTTGTATCAGTTTTTAGCAAGAGATTAATGAAAAGTTGCAGCTATTTATTTGGGATCCACGTGGTATGATGTTGAGTTCAGTTTCTATCATGATCATATGTTAAAATGTTTTTTGTACTTCATTAATCATTTCATTGCTTTTAAGTGGATGTTTTCAAGTTGATAAGCAGAACCCATAATATTCATGCTCTGTTTTGGGAAAATATTCACAGTTAATGTTTTATTTAGTTTAGGAAGAATCCATGTTGCTTACATTCTCTTTCTAGCTCTTCATCTGTCTTGACATCACCTCACCGATCAAACCCTAGAGTGTTGAGCCTTGTGCCTACCTTGCCCCATTGAACACCCTACAAGTTTGACCTAATTTCATTGCCCTAATTGTTTGTCTCCTCTTGATCCAGCAAAACCATTCAAAATCAAATCAAACCTTGTGCTACTATACCTAGCCTAATATCATTTTCTTGATCTAGTCATCTTGGCTGGGATCCTTACAAAGAGAGCCCTCTTCCGGCCTATTAGGGCTAGCTACTTGGCTAAGCGTGGTTTGTGGTTACCCTCCCATTACCTTCCTTCAGTCTGAGGTTCAATCCAGGTGATAACAAACTCGACCATACTAGGGAAAAAAACATTAATCACCCCAGTAAGATGTTTCATTTGAATTATTAAGATTGTGGATGATGAGTTTTAGAATTTACTAGGCCAAGTTAGAAAGCTGTAAAGTAATATATAAAATTTCAAAATTAGGCATACTGGCTTCTCAAAAGTACACCAGATCCAATCTAGATGCGAATCCTCCAACCATTGTCAGTGATCCTCATAAAATTGGGTGAAAATCTAAGAAAGCTACAGAGAAATTCAGTTTAGCCAAAGAACAATCAAGCGAGCATTTCATTCCGTGGGTTAATTCATTTCTGGGAAGGTTAGACACTTTGCAAGACATTGAGTTTGATGTTACTTTTGAGAAAAGTTTATTTCATAGTAAATCTTTAAGTTGGATTGATCAGATAGTTGTTGATTCCTCTATATCTTTTGATAACCCCGTTGAAGACTTTTTTTCACAAGGTAAATCAAGGTCACAACTTATTCATACTCTTGATCAATTGCATAACCTCTCTTCAAGCTTGAACACTTGGGTGAAAAAGAAGACTCATAGAGCATCTTTGAATTTCGAGATATCTCCTTCGCATCTACTGCCACCCAAACAATCCCTTACCCACTGCCTTCTTCTTTGCAAATTGTTCACACTACACAAGTTAACATTAATCTCCCTTTAAGTATACTGAGTACCCCAATCCTTTCTTTAAATCCACCACCTCCCCCACCTCCATTTATGGCTACAAGATATGCACCCCTTGTTTTACCTCAAAATCCTAGTGCCATGCCCACTGGTTATCAAACCAAAATACCTTTCTTTGACGGCACCCAAACCATTACAGCTCAACAACACGTAGACAAGATGAATGATTTCTTTGACCTCCATGAAGTTGAAATTGAAGATGTGATGATGACGTTGTTTGTACAAAGTTTTGGAGGAGAAGTTTGGAAATGGTTCAAAGCCCTACCAGCAGCTTCTATCATGAATTTACCCATTCTCCATAGGCAGTTCCTAGAATGGTGGGAGGTGAAGAAAAATCCCCTTCAGTTTCTGTTCGAATATGACAACATCAAAAGAAATGTTGGCAAGAGTGTGCAAGACTATTGTGTGAGATTTAATGCAGTGTACAATGCTATCCCTGCAAACATCAAACCACCAGAGGGATTGGCTTTTCTTTAGTTTCAAAATGGATTTGATGTTGATATGGCATATCAGTTGCATGAACGTGACCCTAAAACTCTAGAAGACATGCAAAAGAATGTTGTAAGAGTAGAAGCAAACTTGCTGGCCAAATGAGTGAGGATGAGATCAGAGAAAAGAGTGACCGTAAAAGAAGAAGCGTCTAATTCATATTTTAAAATGGATACATTAATTTGAACAATGTAAAGGATGGTTGATTGATTGTCCATCATAGGTAGACCTGAACCTCAAATGCGGAATCCAAACTTCAGAGGGTAGCAACATCCCCAATTCCGAATCAAGCAAAGAGAACAAAAAGTACCAAAACAACTAGTACAACCACAACATCAGATCAAAACTCCCTTACAACAAAATTATGTTCAAGGAGTGGAAGAAAAATACGAGGAAGATCCGGTAATTGAAACGAATCACTTTTTCACTATTGATGGTATGCCTATATTTCTGACCGAAGATGAAGAGTATGCAGAAAGTTCTGATATTCAAAAGGATGAAGACTACATCTTGGCAAATGATGTTGTTTTGGAGGCAACGTGGTTACATGAATGCTTTGAGCGCACAGTAGAGGAAATATCTTTTTAGGAGTAGAGATGTACCGATCAATCCTATTCAGAAGAGGAAGGATGTTCAATCGAGGAACGATCCCCCAAACAATCAGAAAAAGGGAAAGGAGCTTGCCTATCAGAATTCTAGCAGGGTGAATCAGCCATCAACAAGTATAGCTACAAAAGAGAAAGACAATCAGCACAAGGATAGTGTAATGAAGGTTCAAACAGATAAGAGTGACATCAATGTCAAAAAGGTAGAAAAAGTCTCATCTTTTAATCTAGAAAATGAAATTGCTAAATTGAAAGTGTCCATTCCTTTGACCGAGCTTGTTAAGAATAGCCATTACAAACATCATGTGTCTAGAATTCTACAAATTGATCCTTTGTCTGACATGGTGAATGTTGAGGATGATCACCCTGAACTTATTTTTGGTCCAGCTATAGAAGTTCAGCTAGAAGATAGCGAAGTCCCACCCTTTTATTTGAGTCTTATACTGCATGAGTATATTCTTCATAATGCTATCCTTGATTCCAAAGCTTCCCACAATTTGATGCCGAAGGAAATCATGGAAAAGATGGCCCTGGATATCACCCAAAAATATCATGATTTGTATTCATTTGATTCTGGTAGAGTTCGTTACATTGGTCTCATCAAAGATTTGGTGGTTTCCTTAGATCAAATCCTAGCCAAAAATGTCTTGATGGATGTGGTAGTAGATGATATACCACCTCGATTTGGTATTTTGTTGTCTAGATCGTGGGGAACCAAACTCAAATGCACTTTACAACTTGACTTCTCTTATGCTACAATCCCTGTTTTTGGTCAATTGAGGAACTTTTACAGGGAAAAGAAGATGAATTGCATGATCATTAGTAAAGAGAAGCCCATAAATCATTCGATAAATGCTGTACATACAGATTTAGATTCTTTTGTTTTGTACACCGATAGTGGATTGAATGATGTAGATATTTAGCTTGTAGAAGTAGATGATGTACCAGAAATTTTTGAGAGTTTTAGAATAATTCTTAATCAAGAAAAGGAAAAAATGGCAAGTCCTTTTGAGCAGCCTCCACCGGAGCAGAAAGTCAGTGAAGAGCAGAAAAGTGAAGTAACCAGCATGGGTAAGATCGAAACTAAAGTAGAATTCCTACATTTAGAAGATGAAGCCAGCCTTTGGAGCATGGACTTCGATGGTGCTTTGGGTAAAGATGGTGCAGGTATTGGAATTTGGATTTGAAGTCCTATTTTTTAGCCAAAAAAAGTTCCAAGTAATGTTAGAGTGTGTTCCTAGCGATTAAACAAGTAAAATGAGAATATCAAGTGAAGCATCCACGCATGAGAGCTTATAGGATCACAATCCTAGACATCTTGAAAATGTTTCCAAAATACACCTTAACAGCGGTGCCAAGAAGTCAAAATATCATCGCTGATTCACTTCCTACAGCAACAAGCAATTTGAAAATTCTAATGAATTTTAGCAATAAATTTAAAATTCATGTCAAACATAGGCCTATTGTTCCTGATAATCTGAGATATTGGCAAGTTTTCTGGGATGACAATGAAATTAATTCCTTCTTGCAGAATGAAGGGAAGTTTAAGAATGCTTTTATTGATGATGTTTGTGATTCTGACGAACAAGACATTGAGGTAAATCAGATGGATGTTTTATAGCTGAAGGATAATGTTATTCCTAGAGGTCTTATACCTTTAGAGGAGTTGTTTGATCAAGATGATGTGGTGATAAAACCAACCTTGGTTCCTACTATCAAGGGAGTTGAAGATGTAAACCTTGGGACTGCAGAAAAGCCCAAGCTTGTAAAGTTATCAAAAGCATTGTCTCCTGAATCAAAGGCTAAGTATGTTAAGTTTTTTTCTAAACTTTCTGATGTTTTTGCGTGGGATTACTGAGATTTGAAAGCATATGACAAGAAAATCATTCAGCATACTATTCCTATCAAGCTGGATCAAAAACCTTTTAGACAAAAGTTGAGGAGAATCAATCCAAAGTTGTTGCCATCGATCGAGAAAGAGGTAAATAGATTGTTTAAATCTGGTATCATTGTTCCAATTAGATTCTCTGATTGGATTTCAAATTTGGTCCCGGTATAGAAAAATACCGAAGAGATAAGGTTGTGCTTTGATTTCCAGAACCTGAATAAAGTATCCTTGAAAGATAATTACCCTCTTCCTAAGATGGACCATATTCTGCAAAGAGTAGTTGGAGCATCACAGATATCACTACTAGATGGCTACTCAAGTTACAATCAAATCCTGGTGCATGAAAGAGACCAGGACAAAATTACCTTCACAACACCATGGGGAAATTTTCAGTATGCCATGCTACCATTTGGGCTAAAGAATTCCAGAGCCACTTTTCAGTGGGCAATGGATATAGCTTTCGCTAACGAGAAGGATGTCTTCTTGGTAGTTTATTTAGATGACTTGACTTTATTTTTTGGTTTTGATGATGAGCATTTACAACACCTAAGGATTGTTTTTTAGAAATGCAGGAAGTTTAGGATTTCTTTAAATCCAAGGAAGAGTCTTTTTGCCATGGAGGAAGGTAAACTTCTCAGTCATATAATTTCTAAAGATGGTATTCAAATTGATCCTTCAAGGGTGGAGGCAATCCATCAGATAGAATTTCCACGCAACAAAAAGGAGATTCAAGCTTTCAACGGTAAGATGAACTTCTTACACAAATTTATACCAAATTTGGTTGAGCATTTGCGTGAGTTAACTAATATGTTGAAGAAGGACAACACTATGAAATGAACCAAGGATGCCATGAAATCTTTCAACTTGTTAAAACTTGCTTTGAACATAGCCCCGGTTTTGATTAGTCCTCATTATACTCATATTTTATTATATTTTCATTTGCATTTGAGCACACTTTGGCTACAGTGTTGATGCAAAAGAAGGATCAGGTGGAGCAACCCATTACATTTTTTAGTCTGACTATCAGAGATGCTTCTTTGCACTATAACATCATTGAGAAACAACCTTTGGCTCTTATAAAGGATTGAAGGATTTCTGAGTTTACATTCTGCATTCACATACCATAGCATATGTTCCTAACACAGTTGTCAAAGATGTCCTCATGCAAACTAATTCGGAGGGAAGAAGAGTTAAGTGGATAGCAGCAATGTTAGAGTATGATCTTCAGATTAAGCCTACCAAACTAATCAAAGGTCAAGGCTTGGCAAAAATCATTACTGAGTGGAATCTTCATGCCTAAACATAAATCTAATTGCAGCAATGTCAAATGATGAAGATGGTGGCAAACTCATTCAGGTATCAGAGATGTTTCTCAACTCACCTTGGTATTCTGATATAGTATATGTTCTTCAACATATTTCTCCTCCTCCCAGAATGTTAAGAAGTAAAGGTAGATCACTAAATTTAAATTTTGCAAAATTTTTCATTTTAGATAGTGCTCTCTATTAGAAAGATTCGGGAGGGGTTCTCCTTAAATGGTTGGTTGACGATGAAGCTTAGCAGGTAATGAATGATTGCCATAAAGGAGATTGTGGCAATCACTTGTTTTGGAAAACAACAGCTAATAAAGTTTTGAGAGAAGGATATTATTGGCCTTCTTTGTTTTTAGATTTATATAAGACAGTCATGAGCTGCCACGAATGTCAAGTTTTTCAATGAAAAAGGAAGTTTTTTCCTCTTCCTCTAAAACCAGTTGTAGTAAATGCACCTTTCCAATAGCAGGGGCTTGATTTCATAGGAGAAATTCATCCATCATCATCAGCACAACACAGATGGATTTTGACAGTTACTGATTACTTCACCAAGTGGATTGAAGCCATTCTGACAAGGCAAGGTAAGGACACAGGAAATGGACTAGCTGAGTCTTCAAATAAATCCTTGGTAAACATTATTAAGAAAATGTTGGAATCAAACAAAAAGAATTGGCATCGGAAGCTTGTTAATTCTTTGTGGCCCAACAGAGTGAGTAGTAATAAATCAATAGGTATGTCACCTTTTCAGTTGGTTTATGGTATTGATACAGTGTTTCCCACATCCATTGTAGCCCCGGTCATGAGATTATTACAGGAAGATGGTAGTGAAGAAGATGATATTCAGCGCCGGATTAATCAAATGATTCACCTTCAACAAGCAAGAGAAGAGTTTCTCAAAACACTTTCTAGCTACAAGAGAAGATAAAGAAGATTTATGACCGCAAAACCAAGGCAGAAAAGTTTTAGCTTGAATATGTAGTGTTGCGATGGGATGCGTGAAATGAAGAAAAAGGAAAACACGGTAAGTTAGACAATCTATGGAAAGGACCATATAAAAATCTCAACCTATCGAGGACATAATGCATTTTTATTAAAGGAAATGGATGGTCAAGAATGCTTAGGAGGACCATTGAATGGTAGGCTCCTGAAATGCTACTATTTCTCATGCAGTTTGTTGAATTTGTTTCATTGTCATTGTATATATCAGCTTGCTTTCCTTGCAAGTTTTGAAGTGCAATGTCATTTGAGCTTGGGGCCCGAAGTGAAGGCTATAAAGCATAAATGATTTGTGCTAAGTTTAGTTGGTTTTTGAGTTAGTTCGGAGGCGGTTGTGAGTAAGTTTTCAGCTTGTATCGATTCACCATTCTTCAAAATTCAAAAAGTTTTCAATCATTCATTTGTTTGACCATATCGGCCCAATCAGCAAGGCACTTGGTCTACGGTGTTCTTGACACCTCCAAGGAGTTGTCATCCACAATAAGGCCAATTTTAGTGTTAGTATATGCATACTTCCATCAAGGATCAAATGTGCTCTTTGCATTTTCGTTTTAGGTGTCTCATACTGAATTTTAGATCATTCTGTTAGGTCATGTTAAAATGGTCCACTGATGGTTGTATTTTTCTTAGAAAATCAAATCTTCCCTCATGAGGTACATTTTCTAACCCATTTCCATGTTGTATTCAGTTGAGGTTTCAAATATGTTACTTTAGGTGTCAAGGAAATTTTCTTTCCATTAGGTTTTAGGGTTCATTTCCAAGTCTTTCCATTAGTTTTTAGGGTTCATTTCCAAGGTATTTCCATTAGGTCTTAGGGTTCATTTCCAAGGTCAAAAAGCATGATTTCAAGTGTGAATAAAGGGTAGCAAAGGTGTGAGGATGACCAATAAACAAAGAGTAATTTCCAATAAGTCATGATGACTCTATAAAGATTTTTTTTCACTAATGTAATTTTCATTTAAAAAACATGTTGTTGAGATGAAAACAGAGTATTTTAGTTTATTTATATTTTTCTTTTTTGATGTAATTCAAGTCATTTCATGTAATAAGTTTTCCCATCTGCCCCAAGCATTTCTCCTTGCTGCAAGAAAATCAAACCATTGAAGAAATCAGTTCAATCAAAGCATCATCCACCTGTTAAGAGAAAAAAAAGGTCAGAAAGTAAAAAAGGCATTAAAGTGAGAATTTGAAAAATGACAAAGAACTTTAGAAAGTGGGTATGCAAACTCATAAATTAAAGTCAATTCAAGTATAAAACCTCTCAAGACACTCATGAAAGCCTCATTTTCGCTCTAACACTCTCACAACTCCTTAGCAAAAGAAAATTGGCAATTTTAAGGTGAAGTTGGGCAAAACAGAGCAAGAGAACACATTCAACTGGGTTGCTGCGCATTTATCCTGGTTGTTGTGCTCCTATAAATGTCATTGCACATTTTTTAGAGATCCCAATGTTATTTACAACAGCGTTGCACTCCTGTAGAGGTCGCGGCGCGTTTGACCAATTCGCTGTGCATTCACCTGGAAGGAGATAAGACGTGCTAGAAACCCTCCATCGCCACCAAGTTTCCAAGTTGGTCATCATATACTACAGCAAATTAGGTTGGTGGAAAATTTACTCACTCCTTCCCTCCATTATTCACCTTCATAGTGTTTAAGTTGTTTGTTGTTATTCCTAAGATCAAACCCTAGTCATACATTCCCACCATCTCAAATCACATTTCCTAGCTTTCATCACTATTCCCCCTTCACTTAATAACTATCCCCTATCACCTCCCTCATTCCACATATCCCCATCTTCTCCTCATAATTTCTCCTCACATCATTCCACATTTCCCATACCCATACTCCATTCTACCATTTCACTAGGTTTTTGATATCAACAAATCATGGTAGAAGAAGAACACCAAAGTCAGAGTGAGGAAGAATCATAACGGAGGAGGAAATATAAGAAAGGAGGAAAAATTATCATATATGAGCCAACAAACACCAGAGAACTCATGGCATCTCCCATAACTGTCACAAGCTTCAAACATATGGGTTGTTTTGAGTTTTGTGAGAAGGTGGAAAGGACACATCATCATTCTGAATTGACCAGACAGTTCATCATCAACCTCCATGACAACCAGGCGACCCTTTCCGGTGTCACCTTTGTTGGTTTGTGTTATATTCTTTCCACGACTACCCCATGTAGTGAACCGGGGGATTAGAGGGGGGGCGGAGCCCCCCCTTTGTTGCGCGGGGTTTGAGGGGGGCAGGTAGCCCCCCTCTACGGGGTCTGGGGCAGTGCCCCAGGGAATTTTTTTTTGGATCCTATATTAGGTTGGGTGAACCTACCTATGGTTTTCGGTCCATGATTTTGGACGCGATGGTTTTTGGTCCATGGTATTGGATGCTTCAGCATGTATAAATATGTATTGTAACATTGAAAGGAACATAATGAAAAATC
>APFE031080493.1:255048-278153 GCA_000404065.3 Pinus taeda | reverse complement strand
CCCTATGTTAGGTTGGGCAGACCCACCTATGGTTTTGTGCATGATTTTCACACATGGTTTTGGACACGATGGTTTTCGGTCCATGGTATTGGGTGCTTCGGCATGTATAAATATGTATTGTAACATTGAAAGGAACATAATGAAAAATCAAGCTGGTAGTCCCGGTTTTGGGATCCAGTGGGAAATCTCTGTGTATATGTGTTATTCTCTTGCATTTTTATTTTTCCTGTGATTTAGAATTCTTATTCAGGTAATTTCTGTACGGGGTTAAAACCTACAATTTACCATATCTTCTGCTATCATATCAGCTGCTACTGGGATCCCAAATGTTTGGGATTTAAATAGATAGATTTTGATTACTGCTACTATGAGCCATATCTTAAACCCAACCATAAGAATGAAAGAAGGAGGATTTTTCCTTTATCTTACCTCCTAGATAGATATCTTCCTATGATGAAAATCATCATGAAGTACTTCACATGTGAGGGTAGGTTTTCTAGACTCTACTCCTATCATATTCGGTTACTCATGCATTTTACAAGAGTCAAAATGCTCAGTCTGCCCTACTATCTTTACCGGGATATTGATAAGATGTCATACATTGACCAAAGGAAAGATCATGATCATCAAATGCATAGCATATTTCACCATTCTCTCATCAAGATGATAGTCCTACACTGCCTTGATTAGCTTAACATTGCACCGGACACTTTCATATCCAATGAGATTTTCATAGTCCCACCTATTCATCATGGACAAGAATCCCCTTCATCCTCTCATCCACACACCTCCACTCCTCCACCTCAACCTACGCATCATTCATCTTCATCTCATGAGTCAACCACACCATCACCTCCATCATCACTATTTCATCAACCTATTCATTCACTTGCCAGAGATAAAGGAACTGAGAAGGAGCATTTTGAACATGGCCAGAGAAACAAGCCCAAAAGGGTTAGTTTAGGTACCTTGGCACATACCTATCAGAGAGGGCATAGGAAAGTGTTTGCCCCACTGATTGTGGCAGGGGCCTTGCCTTCTTCATCGACAAAGCAGGTACAAAAGGGTAAGGAAAAGTTGTAGAGGCAAAGGTCCAACAGCAGGAGCAAAACCTCTATGAGATAGAGCATCAGTTTTAGTTTTTTGAGTGAGTTGAACATGATGACAGTAAAAGCATAGCTATTATCATCAAGGAGAAGAACACACTCGTAGGAGAGCTCAAGGTCAACTTGCAAAGGGTCAAATGGATCATTTCCTACTATGAGAAGGAAAATAGGCAGTTTGAGGTAAAAAAGAGCTCATGGACATTCAGCTTAGAAAGGAAAAGAGAGAGGCTAAAAAGGAAAAGGCCTTACTTGATTAGGCATGTGGACAGTATGGTGAGCCACTTAATGAACAGGTTCCAAGAAGAAGGCCAAGGACTAGAGGCCTATAAAGAGCCTTGGAGCAGGAAAGAAAAAGGGAGGAAGAAATGGCCAATCAACTCACCTTGAATGAGCAATTTGCCAAGATGGTAAATGAAAACCAAGAATATTGGCTTGAGAAGGTAAATGATCATCTGGAGAACCTACTAGGCAAGGCCAAGAAGGAAAGTGATATTCAAAGAAGGATGGCAAAACCCTATGCTATGAGAGACAAAATTGCAAGAGCCAAGCTCAAAAGAGCTCATGCAAAAATTGAGGCTTTGACCGAGAAAAAGGAGAAAAAGATGTTGGATATCCTTGCTGAGGCATCACTCCATGCCTAAAACATATAGCCATCTATCAACCCACCAATTTTGGTAATTTTTGAAAATTTTTAGCAAGATGTGTTTTGTTGTGATTTTGTAAGAAATTTTGGCACAGTCAGCATGGTCAAATGCGCAGAACCTAGGACGTTGTGCTTTTGTTTGGGGAATCCAATGAGAAAATGGTCAACATTTTTGGATTTAGAATGATGAGGACGTGCACCATGTACTTTTTCTAAGAAACTGGAGCAAAACTGGTCAGCCAAGAGGGTCAAAAACTACCAAAAAATCACCTTTCTGCCTCTTTTATGGCCTGGTTGCTACGCGTTTGAGCAGTCTTGGGAGATTGAAATTTTGGAGGGGTAAATGAAGACCATTTTGAAAACAAGGGTAGTTCTAGAAAATAGACATGATAAGCTTTCCAATGAGCTATCGTTGCCTAGATTTGGACATTAGGAAGGTTGTCAAAAGTCATCTTGAAGAGGATGTTGTGCGATTGACCAGGGTCACTGCGCGTTTGACAGTTTTCCACAATTTCCACTGTTCCATTCCAGGTTGACTTTTATCCATGGTAAATTCACGTTTTACATATCTAATTGATCTAGATTATGTAATTATCATATTTTTACTTACCTAGGATAGATACATTAGTTAGATGGCCTATGTGGCACATGATGAATCAGTTTGCTAGAGTGGGGGATGAGTCACTTTGACCACCATACACTCTAGCTATCAGTTCAACCTTTCTTGCAATTGCTCCTCCACTCATGGATTCAACCCCTGATGCTTTGAATGAGTTGTTTTTTATCCTATATTATGTATTTTCTCAATCATTTTACAGTTTGGACTCCATTGGATGTTTATGCTTTGAGTAGACATCATTTTGTATCAGTTTTCAACAGGAGATTAATGAAAAGTTGCAGCTATTTATTTGGGATCCATGTGGTATGATGTTGAGTTCAGTTTTATCTATTGTGATCATATGTTAAAATGTTTTTTGTACTTCATCAATCATTTCATTGCTTTTAAGTGGATGTTTTCAAGTTGATAAGCAAACCCATAATATTTATGCTCTGTTTTGGGAAAATATTCACAATTAATGTTTTCTTTAGTTTAGGAAGAATCCATGTTACTTGCATTCTCTTTCTAGCTCCTCATCTATCTTGACATCACCTCACCCATCAAACCCCAGAGTGTTGATCCTTGTACCTAACTTGCCCCATTGAACACCCTGCAATTTTGACCTAATTTCCTTGCCCTAACTGTTTGGCTTCTCCTGATCCAGCAAAACCCTTCAAAATCAAATCAAATCTTGTGCTACTATTCTATCCTAATATCATTTTCTTGATCTATTCATCTTAGCTGGGATCCTTACAGAGAGAGCCCTCTCCTGGCCTAGTAGGGCTAGATACTTGGCTAAGCGTGGTTTGTGGTTACCCTGGCATTGCCTTCCTTCAGCCTGAGGTTCAATCCAGGTGATAACATATTAGCGACCATATTGGGGAATGAAAGATTAATCACCCCAGTAAGATGTTTCATTTCAATTCTTAAGCTTGTGGATGATGAGTTTTATAATTTACTAGGATTAATTGGAAAGTTATAAAGCAATGTATAAAATTTCAAAATTAGACATACTGACTTCTCAAAAGTACACCAGATCCAATCTAGATCCGAAACCTCCAACCATTGTCTATGATCCTCCTAAAATTGGGCGAAATATAAGAAATCTATAGAGAAATTTAGTTTAGCCAAAGAAAAATCAAGTGAGTATTTCATTCCTCATGTTAATTCATTTTCGGGAAGGTTAGACACTTTGTAAGACATTGAGTTTGATGTTAATTTTGAGCAAAATTTATTTCGTAGTAAATATTTAAGTTGGATTGATGACATAGTTGTTGATTTCTCTATCTCTTTTGATAACCCCATTGAAGATTTGTTTCCACAAGGTAAATTAGGGTCACATCTTATTCATACTCTTGATCAATTGCAGAACCTCTCTTCAAACTTAAACACTTGGGTGCAAAATAAGACTCATAGAGCATCTTTGAATTTTCAAGATATCTCCTTCACATCTACTACCACCTAAACAATCCCTTACCCACTGCCTTCTTTTTTGCAAATTGTTCACACTACACAAGCTATCATTAATCCCCTTTGAGTATACTAAGTACCCCAATCCTTACTTTAAATCCACCACCTCCCCCACCTCCATTTATGGCTACCCAATATGCACCCCTTTTTTTACCTCAAAATCCTAGTGCCATGCCCACTGATTATCAAACCAAAATACCTTTCTTTGACGGCACCCAAACCATTACAACTCAACAACACGTAGACAAGATGAATGATTTCTTTGACCTCCATAAAGTTGAAATTGAAGATGTGACGATGAGGCTGTTTGTACAAAGTTTTGGAGGAGAAGTTCGAAAATGGTTCAGAGCCTTACTAGAAACTTCTGTAATGGCTTTACCCATCCTCCATAGGCAGTTCCTATAATAGTGGGAGGTGAAGAAAAATCCCCTTTAGATTCCATCCGAATATGAGAACATCAAAAGAAATGTTGGCAAGAGTGTGCAAGACTATTGTGTAAGATTTAATGCAGTGTACAATGTTATCCCTGCAAACATCAAACCACTAGAGGGATTGGCTTTGCTTTAGTTTCCAGATGAATTTGATGATGATATGGCATATCTGTTATGTGAGCGTGACTCTACAACTCTAGAAGACATGCAAAATAATGATGTAAGCATAGAAGCAAACTTGTTGGCCAAACGAGTGAGGATGAGATCAGAGAAAAGAGTGATCGTAAAAGAAGCAGCATCTACTTCAGATGTTAAAATGGATACATTGATTTGAACAATGGAAAGGATGTTTGACCGGTTGTCCATCACAGATAGATCTGAACCTCATATCTGAAATCTAAACTTTAGAGGGTAGTAGGAGCCCCAATTCCAAATCAAGCAAAGAGAACAAAAAGCACCAGAACAACCAGTACAACAACAACATCAGATCAAAACTCCCTTACAACAGAATTATGTTCAAGGAGTGGAAGAAGAAAATGAGGAAGATCCGGTAATTGAAATGAATCACTTTTTCACTACTAATGGTATGCCTATATTTCTGACCGAAGATGAAGAGTATGTAGAAAGTTTCAACATTCAAAAGGATGAAGACTATATCTTGGCAAATGATGTTGTTTTGCAGGCCGAGTCTGATGCTTATCAACGTGGCTACATGAATGCTTTGAGCACACAGCAGAGACAATATCCTTTAAGGAGCAAAGATGTACCAGTTAATCCTATTCAAAAGAGGAAGGATGTTCAATTGAAAAATGATCCCCCAAACAATCAAAAAAAGGGAAAGGATCTTGCCAATCAAAATTCTAGCAAGGTGAATTAGCCATCAACAAGTATAGCTACAAAAGAGAAAGACAATCAACACAAGGATAGTGCAACGAAGGATCAAACAGATAAGAGGGACATTGGTGTTAAAGAGGTAGAAAAAGTCTCATCTTTTAATTTAGAAAGTGAAATTGCTGAATTGAAAGTGTCCTTTCCTTTGACTGAGCTTGTTAAGAATAGCCATTAAAAACATCATGTGTCTAGAATTCTGCAAATTGATCCTTTTTCTGACATGGTGAATGTTGAGGATGATCACCCTGAACTTATTTTTGGTCCAGCTATAGAAGGTTAGCGAGAAGATAGCGAAGTCCTACCCTTTTATTTGAGTCTTAGACTGCATGAGTATATTCTTCATAATTCTATGCTTGATTCTAGAGCTTCCCACAACTTGATGCCCAAGGTCATCATGGAAAACTTGGGCGTGGATATCACCCAAAAATATCATGATTTGTATTCATTTGATTCTAGTAGAGTTCATTGCATTGGTCTCATCAAAGATTTGGTGGTTTCCTTAGATCAAATCCCAGCCAAAAATGTCTTAATAGATGTGGTAATAGATGATATACCACCTCAATTTGGTATGTTGTTGTCTAGATTGTTGGATGCCTAACTGAAAGGAATTTTACAACTTGACTTCTCTTATGCTACAATCCCTGTTTTCGGTCAATTAAGGAAGTTGTATCAAGAAAAGAAGATGAAGTATATGATCAGTAGTAAAGAGAAGCCCATAAATCATCCAATAAATGTTGTACATACAAATTTAGAGTCTTTTGTTTTGTACACTGATAGTGGATTGAATGATGTAGATATTCAACTTGTAGAAGTAGATGATGTACCAGAAATTTATGAGTTTTAGAGCAGTTCTTAATCAAGAAAAGGAAAAAATGGCAAGTCCTTTCGGGCATCCTCCATAGGAGCAGAAATTCAGTGAAGAGCAGAAAAGTGAAGTAACCAGCAAGGGTAAGATCGAAACTAAAGCAGAATTCCAACATTTGGAAGATCAAGCTGGCCTTTGGAGCATGGACTTCAATGGTGCTTTGGGTAAAGATGGTGCTGGTATTGGAATTTGGATTCGAAGTCCTATTTTTCAGCCAGACAAAGTCCCAAGTAATGTTAGCGTGTGTTCCTATAAATTTTCTTTTGACTGCTCTAATAATGAAGAGGAGTACGAGGCATTAATTACAGGTCAAAAAATTTTGAACAAGCTGGGTGCAAAAAGGATTTTGTTTATCGTGATTCAAAGCTAGTGATTAAATAAGTAAAAGGAGAATATCAAGTGAAGCATCCCCGCATGAGAGCTTAAGGAACACTGTCCTAGACATCTTGAAAATGTTTCCAGAATACACCTTGACAGCGGTGTTGAGAAGTCAAAATATCATTGTTTATTCACTTGCTACAGCAACAAGCAATTTAAAAATTTCATTGAATTCTAGCAATAAATTTGAAATTCATGTAAAACATAGGCCTACTATTCCTGATAATTTGAGATATTGGCAAGTTTTCTGGTATGACAATGAAATGAATTCCTTCTTGCAGAATGAAGGGAAGATTAAGAATGCTTTTATTGATGATGTTTGTGATTCTAATGAACAAGACATTGAGGTAAATCAGATGGATATTTTACAGCTAAAGGATAATGTTATTCCTAGAGGTCTTATACATTTAGAGGAGTTGTTTGATCAAGATGATGTGGCGAGAAAACCAACCTTAGTTCCTGCTGACAAGGAAGTTGAAGATGTAAACCTTGGGAATGCAGACAAGCCCAAGCTTGTAAAGTTATCAAAAGCATTGTCTCCCAAATCAAAGGCTAAGTATGTTAAGTTTCTTTCTGAATTTTCTGATGTTTTTGCATCGGATTATTCAGATTTGAAAGTATATGACAAGAACATCATTCAGCATACTATTCCTATCAAGCTGGATCAAAAACCTTTTAGACAAAAGTTGAGGAGAATCAATCCAAAGTTGTTGCCATCCATCGAGAAAGAGGTAAATATATTGTTTAAATCTGGTATCATTGTTCCAATTAGATACTCTGATTGGATTTCAAATTTGGTCCTGGTACAGAAAAAGACTGGAGAGATAAGGTTGTGCATTAATTTCCAAAACCTGAATGAAGCATCCTTGAAAGATAATTACCCTATTCCTAAGATGGACCATATTATGCAAAGAGTAGTTGGAGCATCATGGATGTCACTACTAGATGGTTACTCAAGTTACAATCAAATCTTGGTGCATGAAAGAGACTAGGACAAAATTGCCTTCACAACACCATGGGGAACTTTTCAGTATGCCAAGGTGCCATTTGGGCTGAAGAATGTTGGAGCCACTTTTTAGTGGGCAATGTATATAGCTTTCACTAATGAGAAGGATGTCTTCTTGGTAGTTTATTTAGATGACTTGACAGTATTTTCTGGTTCTGATGATGAGAATTTACACCACCTAAGGATTGTTTTTTAGAAATGCAAGAAGTTCAGGATTTCTTTAAATCCAAAGAAGAAACTTTTTTCCATGGATGACCAATAAACAAAGAGTAATTGCTAATAAGTCATGATGATTGTATAAAGATCTTTTATCACTAATTTAATTTTCATTTAAAAACATGTTTTTGAGATGAAAACAGAGTATTTTAGTTGATTTATATTTTTCCTTTTTGATGTAATTCAAGTCATTTCATGTAATAAGTGTTCCCATTTTCCCCAAGCATTTCTCCTTGCTACAAGAAAATGAAAAAATTGAAGAAATCAATTCAATCAAAGCATCATCCACCTATCAAGAGCAAAAAAAGGTTAGAAAGTAAAAAATGCATTAAAGTGAGAATTTCAAAAATGACAAAGAACTTTAGAAAGTGGGTATGAAAATTCATAAATTCAAGTCAATTCAAGTATAAAGCCTCTCAAGACACTCATGAAAGCCTCATTTGCACTTTATCATTCTCACAAATCCTTAACAAAAGAGAATTGGTGATTTTAAGGTGAAGTTGCGCAAAATAGAGCAAGAGGACACATTCAACAGGGTCATTGCACGTTTAGCTTGGTTGCTGCACTCCTGCAAAGGTCACTGCATGTTTGATAGAGATCCAAATTTTATTTACAACGGTGTTGTGCTCCTATAGAGGTCGCTACGAATTTGACCAAGTCGTTGCGCATTCACTTGGAAGGAGCCAAAACATGCTAGAAACCCTCTATCGCCACCAAGTTTCCAAGTTGGTCATCATATACTACAACAAATCAGTTTGGTGGCAAATTTACTCACTTATTCCCTCCATCATTCACCTACATAGGGTTTAAGTTTTTTGTTGTTATTCCTAAGATCAAATCCTAGTCATACATTCCCACTATCTCAAATCACATTTCCTAGCTTTCATCACTATCCCCCCTTCAGTTAAAAACTATCTCCTATCACCTCCCTCATTCCACACATCCCCATATCCTCCTCATCATCTCTCCTCACATCATTCCACATGTCCATACCCATACTCCATTTTACCATTTCCCTAGGGTTTTGATAGCAACAAATCATGGCAGAAGAAGAAAACCAAAGTTAGAGTGAAGAAGAAACACAAAAGAGGAGGAAATATAATAAAGGAAGAAAAATTATCATATATGAGCCAACAAACACCAGAGAAATCATGGCATCTCCCATAACTGTTGAAAGCTTCAAACATATGGGTTGTTTTGAGTTTTGTGAGAAGTTGGAAAGGACACATCATCATTTTGAATTCACCAGATAGTTCATCATCAACCTCCATGACAACCAAGCAACCCTTGCCGGTGTCACCTTTACCATATCTTATGCTATCATATCAACTGCTACTAGGATCCCAGATGTTGGGGGAAAATGGCTTAAATAGGTAGATTTGGATTACTACTACTATGAGCCATATTTTAAACCCAACCACAAGAATGAAAGAAGGTGGATTTTTCCTTTCTCTTGCCTCCTAGACAAATATGTTCCTATGATGAAAATCATCATGAAGTACTTCACATGTGAGGGCAAGATTTCTATGCTCTATTCCTATCGCATTCAGTTACTCATGAATTTTTCAAGAGTCAGAATGCTCAATCTGCCCTACTATATTTACCGAGATATTGATAAGATGTCATAAATTTCCCAAAGGAAAGAGCGTGATCGTCAAATTCATAGCATATTTCACCATTCTCTCATCGAGATGATAGTCCTACACCACCTTGATCAGCTTAACATTGCATGGGACACTTTCATATCCAATGATATTTTCACAGTCCCAACTATTCAGCATGGACAAGAAGCCCCTTCATCCTCTCATCCACACACCTCCATTCCTCCACCTTAGCCTGTACATCATTCATCTTCATCTCATGAGTTAGCCACACCATCACCTCCATCATCACTATTTCATCAACCTATTCATTCACCTGGCAAAGATAAAGGAACTTAGCAGGAGCATATTGAACATGGTGAGAGCAGCAAGCCCAAAAGGGCTAGTTTAGGTACCTTGGCACATACCTATCAGAGAGGGCATAGGCAAGTGTTTGCCCCACTGATTATGGGAGGGGCCTTGCCTTCTTCATTGACAAAGCAGGTACAGAAGGCTAAGGAAAAAGTTGTAGAGGCAAAGGTCTAATAGCAAGAGGAAAACCTCCGTGAGATAAAGCATCAGTTTCAATTAGTTGAGTTAGATGAACATGATGACAATAAAAGAACAAATATTATCATCATGGAGAAGAATGCACTCATAGGAGAGCTCGAGGTCAACTTGCAAAGGACCAAATGGATCATTTCCTACTATGAGCAAGAAAATAAGCAATTTAAGGTCAAAAATGAGTTCATGGAGATTCAAATCAGAAACGCAAAGAGAGAGGCTAGAAAGGCAAAGGCCTTACTTAATGAAGCATATGGATAGTATGGTAAGCCACTTGATGAATATGTTTCAAGAAGAAGGCCAAGGACTAGAGGCCTAAAAGGAGCCTTTGGACCAGGAAAGGAAAAGGGAGGAAGAAATGGCCAATCAACTCACCTAGAATGAGAAATTTGCTAAGATGGTAATTGAAAACCAAGAATATTGGCTTGAGAAGGTAAATTATCATCTAGAGAACCTCCTAGGCAAGGCCAAGAAGGACAATGATATTCAAAGAAGGATAGTGAAGGACTACGCTATGAGAGACAAAATTGCAAGAGCCAAGCTCAAAAGAGCTCATGCAAAAATTGAGGCTTTGACTAATCAAGAGGAGAAACAGAGGTTGGATTTCCTTGATAAGGCATCACTCCATGCCTCAAACATATAGCCATCTGTCAGCCCACCAATTTTTTCCATTTTCGAACAATTTTTTTTTGCTGTGTTTTTTGATGAAATTTTGGCATAGTCAACATGGTCAAACATGCAACACCTAGGACATTGCACTTTTTTTTGGGGAATCCAATGATAAAATGGTAAAATTTTTTGGATTCAGAATGATGAGGACATGAACCTTGTACTTTTACTAAGAATTTGGAGCAAAACTGGTTAGCCAAAAGAGTCAAAAACTACCAAACAATCACCTTTCTGCCTCTTTTCTAGCATGGTCATTGTGCGTTTGAGCAGTCTTGGGAGATTGCAATTTTGGAGGGGTAAATGAAGCCCATTTTGAAAAACAAGGGAATTTCTAGAAGCTAGACAGGATAATCTTTCCAATGAGCTATCCTAGGCTAGATTTTGACATCAGGAAAGCGGTCAAACATCATATTGAAGAGGATGATGTGTGTTTGACGAGGGTTGCTGCGCGTTTGACAGTTTTCCACAATTTTCACTATTTCATTCGAGGTTGACTTTTATCTATGGGAAATTCAATTTTTACCTATGTAATTGATTTATATGATGTAATTATCATGTTTTTACTTTTACCTAGGGTATATACATCAGTTAGATGGCCTGTGTGGCACGTAATGGATCAATTTGCTAGAGTGGGGGATGAGTCACTTTGACCACCCTACACTCCAGCTATCATTTCAGCCTTTCTTGCAACTACTCCTCCACTCATGGATTCAACCCATGATTCCTAGGATGAGTTGTTTGTTGGACTATATTATGTATTTTCTTAGTCATTTTACAGGCTGGACTCAGTTGGATGCTTATGCTTTGAGTAGACATCATTTTGTATCAGTTTTCAGTAGGAGATTAATGAAAAGTTGCAACTATTTCTTTGGGATCCATGTGGTATGATGTTAAGTTCATTTTTCTCTATTTTGATAATATGTTATAATGTTTTTTGTACTTCATCAATCATTTCATTGCTTTTAAGTGGAATTTTTCAAGTTGATAAGCAGAACCCATAATATTTATGCTCTGTTTTGGGAAAATATTCAGAGTTAATGTTTTATTCAATTTAGGAAGAACCCATGTTGCTTACATGCTCTTTCTAGCTCCTCATCTGTCTTGACATCACCTCACCCATCAAACCCTAGAGTGTTGAGCCTTGTGCCTACCTTGCCCCATTGAACACCCTACAATTTTGACCTAATTTCCTTGCCCTAACTCTTTGGCTCCTCCTGATCCAACAAAACCCTTCAAAATAAAATCAAACCTTGTTCTACTATACCTAGCCTAATATCATTTTCTTGATCCAATCATCTTGGCTGGGATCCTTATAGAGAGAGCCCTCTCCTGGCCTAGTAGGGCTAGCTACTTGGCTAAGCATGATTTGTGGTTACCCTGGCATTGCCTTCCTTCAGCCTGAGGTTCAATCCAGGTGATAACACTTCAAAGTCTGGAAATTCAATAATCTGATCTTCCTCTTCATAGTCTGAATCTATGCTATTGTCTTCATACTCCTCCTTGGATTGCAAAAAAATTTCAATTTTCTTATCACTTCCAAATACCTACCATTGTCTCACATTATTAGGTACAGTAGGGCGGTTTTTAACCTCCACTGTATATTGTTTGTTTGGATGAGGCATTTAGCATGTGCTAGCTGAAAAAGCTAGCCCATTAGCCAATACATTCTGATTCCTTGGAATGACAGAAAGGTCATATTCTTCAAAAGTTCTTAAAAATTCAAGGACAACATTCCTGTAGTTTCTCAACCTAGGATGTTTTGCAACATATTCTCCCTTGATATGTTTCATAATTAATTCAGAATCTCCATGAACAACAATTCTTTTAGCACCTAACTTCTTCAATAGTTGCAATCCTAAGAGAAGTGCCTCATATTCTACTATATTATTGGTGCAAAGAAAATTGATTTTATAGGAATGACCCTCTACATGATTGTCTCCTAAATTGGACACCCAAACCCCTACCCCTGACCCTACTTTGCTACACGAGCCATCAAAGCTCATGTTCCAAAAAGGTTGAGTTTCGGTGTTTTGTTGCATAATTATAGACTGATTTTCCTATTTTTTATCAATATAATTTTCTTCTTGGGTGACCTGTGCATCAATTCCCTCATCATTGTAAAGAATGAAGGAGTCCAAGTTAGAATGAACAAATTAAAGAGGGTATTTATGTGGTTTATCTTGACTGTTGACCATAGACTTCATTAAGGTTTCCCTATATAGTCTTCTCTGTTGACCAAACTGTAGTATTATGGAATAAGTCATGTCCATTTGCAAGGTTCCTTGTAATTTTTCTCCCCATGAGTGTGACAACAACATGCCATAACTTGGGGGAATGTCTGCAACCACTATATCCATCACTATACTTTTAGCAGGGATTTGGGCTAAAGTGACACACAGGTCTTTGATAAGACCTAGGCACCTAACTTTTCTAGAGTCAAAGGAATACAAATCTTTGTATTGTCTAGTGATATCTAGTCCTAGTTTCTCCATGACTACTTTGGGCATTAGATTATTAGATACACTTGAATATAGCATAGCATGATGAAGTATTTTAGCATGAATATTCAAACTAACATAAAATGGAGGGACTCCTCCTTCTTGTGGTTCTCCTTCTACCTCAGGCCCAAATAGGAGCTTAGGTCAATCATCATTCAAATTTACATCATCAGTTTTCTCCCTAATGTTTAATTCCTTTAGGAACTGAGTCTTGTATACATTCTTGTTGACTAATTCAGTTAAGGGGATAGAAAATTTCAACTTTGAAAGTTCATTTTCTATAATAAACAGTGTTTGATTTTTAAGCAGATTTGAAAAATTAGACTTATTAGCAACTAGTTTTGTGGCTAGTTTAGTTTGTTGGCTGGTAGAAGGTAGCTTAGTTTGAGTATTTCTAAAAGAAGTATTAATTACCTTTTCTATAATAGGTTTTGTAGGCTTCTTTCCAAGAGTTTTTGTGGTTTTCTTAAGGGGGTTTTCTATTATTTTCTTTGGTTCTGAATCAAAGAGATTTTTAATAGGATTTTCAACACTTTTTTTATTAGAAGTATCTTGATTTTTCTTACTTCAAAGATTATACTTCCTATGAACTTCCATTATAGCATTTTCAAATCCTTGTTTGTATTCCTCTAACTCTTCAAAATCCATTTCGGTCTGGGCAATAAGAAAAAGTTCTTGTTCCTCTTGAGTGAGGGACACTGTTTCATCTTCATTTACCCCTAACAAATTAATTTGGTTATCATCCAAATCTTCCACAATATTCCCCCCATCATCCTTGTAATTTTCCTGAAAAGGAGGTTGAATCTACTGATCTGGTCCCTTTTTCTCTCTTTGTTTAATTTGGGGAGCATTTCTTCTAAAATTTTGGTTTCTGGTTTATTGAACATTTTGGTTTTGACTTGTTTGATTTTGTTCATTAAGGTTCACCCTTTGCATCATTTGATTCACTGCTCTGACTAGGTTATCAATCTTATGGTCAACAACAGAAGTGGAAGGTTCTTCTTTTATGGTTACTCTGCATTCAAACTTCAATTTGGATTTTTGGCCAGGATGTTGGCTTCAACTTTAGTTGCATTTGCTTGGATTTCTTCCAACGTTGTCGAGTCTCTTTCCCTAAGTCGATACTCCATATCTACATCGAAACCATTTGGAAAATAAATCAAGGCTAGGCCAGAAGAGGGCTTGATGTCTTGTGGGATGGCATTGTAAACATTATTGAATCTTTCACAATACTCTTCCACAGTTTCATTGGGTTTTCTTTTTAACCTTTTATATTCGTTTGGGAGTTGTAGTGGGTTTTTCTTGACCTCCCATCTAGCTAAAAAAGCTTGATAGAAAGCAGCAAGATTGGCTATGCTTCCTGCAATTAAACCCCTAAACCACTTTTTCACATCACCTCCTAATCTATGGGAAAATAATCTCATTTTGTCATCGACCTCATCCACTTCTTGGAGGTCAAACACATCATTCATCCTATCCCCATGCTATTGGGCAGTATAAGCACTAGTATTGTCAAAGGTCACAATTTTGGATGGATAATCAGCAAGAATATAATTTAGTTGGCCTGGTAACACCAAGGGTGCATACCTTCCTGCCATAACTATCCTGGTACATTGAGTTGAAGATGGATCTAGTGGAGGTGTAGTTTGGATAACTACAGGGATAGTAGGTATAGTAGTTTGAGAAACCAGAGGTAGGGAAGTTGAAACTACAGAATGAGTAGGACTGGGAGGGTGTAAATGTACACACTGAGAGGAATGACTAGATAAATAGGTTGCTACAATAGTCAAAGCAGAGAATTCAATAGATTGTTGAATGAAAGCTTATTTTATAGCTTGGTCCAATACTGAAACTAGACCATGTAATTTGGAAAATTGTTGTAAAGGTTCAAGATCAGGATCTTATTCAAGGTCTTGGGCTTCAAAGGGAGATATACTGTTGCGGTATGGCTTTATCTATGACAGTTTTATCTATGAAAGCCTCAGATTTGGATCTAAACAAACTTTGCTGAAAAGGAAAATCAAATTATATGTCTTGTAAAGTTTCAAACTTCTTTGGAAGAGAATTTCATCTTCACAAAGGGTTATTTTCCAGAGGAGAATTGAATCTAGACAGGGGACTATTACTACCTTGACTCTTGTTAAAGCTTCTTTTTCTCACCAGTATCTTAGGGTCATCTACAATTTTAACAAGGTTGGGATCAGGATGATATCTAGTATAAATTCTTTTGGGAGCCAATGTTATGAAAAATCATCACACAAAAATCAAAATCAAGATCTATAATATAACAGATATCTACAAAAGCAACCTCAGATCATATATTTCATATTGATACAACAATTACTTACTGAAATACTGATTTTTAAACTAGGGAATAATAATGTTTTGGATTAAAATGTATTCTTCCCCAGTATGATCGGCACTATGTTATCATTCTGTATTTTTGAGGTTGTGGGAGTAAAAACATTGGACAACATCAAACCACTTTTATATGTTGGGATCTAACCTTGCTAGCTTCAGAGAGGGCTCTCTCTTTATGATTTAACTTGGTTTTTAGGTTGATTTTAGGCTAGTTATGATTATGCTTGGTTGTTTGTTTTTTAATTTGGTTGATTTGTTGGTTGATCTAATCGAATCACTATATTTCCATTGGGCTATGGAGTAAAATAAAACTAGAATGGTGCACCAAAATTTAAGAGTAATCACATGGAAATCTAGCTAGCTTCGTTGGATCTTTTAAATTAAATTATGGAATGGAGAAAAGGTGTGCATCAGCATGGATTGAAAAGCATTTAAGAATTTCTCAATCATACCTTTAGAAGAAAACATACATAGTGTAAACTTAGTCCAAATAAGGTGTTCAAAAACATATCCTATTTTTCACATCTCATGTTTTACAATTAGATTTCAGATGAATAACATAAGAAGAGTAACAATGAAAACACAATTACAATAGGAAAAACATCACCAGTATTTCATAACACAAGTATCTTGTGAATTGTCTTTTCATTAATGGTGCTCCAACAATGTGAAAAAGGTGCAGTGCTTGATAGAAAGAGTTACAATGTTTAGGGACCAACCTTCAATACTTCGACAGAATGAAGTATTTAAAAAAATTACAAAAAGATTACAATTAATGCCTCAATGACATGGCATTCTATTATTGACTTCGAACTAATAGAAATGAAATATTGTGATCAAAATGAATGAATCTGG
This sequence comes from Pinus taeda, assembly GCA_000404065.3. Classification (NCBI taxonomy): domain Eukaryota; kingdom Viridiplantae; phylum Streptophyta; class Pinopsida; order Pinales; family Pinaceae; genus Pinus; species Pinus taeda. Next base: position 262,022 of record APFE031080493.1, on the reverse strand, counting down.
TGAACATTTTGGCACTGGTTTGGAGGAGAACAGTTGCTGAGTTGCCACTATTTGGGTGTTGCATTAGTGAAACTGACGTGTTCTTTTAATCCTGGAATTCACACAACTTATCCCACTGCTCCTCATTTGGAATGGAATTTTTTTTTACCTTGCGTAGATCTCATCTACCTCAGTATACCGAGAAAAAGTGGGTTTTACTACAAAAATGTGTTTTATCTCATGTTGTTGATAACCTCATAAAAGGATCTCCCTGTCGTAGCACCTTTGATGTGGGAAGACTTGGCTATATCCTTTGCAATGTCTTGAAGCTTCTTCTTGTAATCTTCCCTAGTCATGAATTTTTCATTGATAACAAATAATGAAGCAAACCTTTCTTGTTCAATGCATCTATTCTAGTGAAAAAGTTGTTAACTGCTACCTCTAGAGTGTGACATTTCTCTGTCAACTGCACAACCAAGTTCTTCTTTGTTGGGACTTTCTTTACTTCTAGGATTGTTTCTGTTCTGTCATCTACTCCCAATTCATCCATCTCATATCTATTTTTGGAATTGAGAAACTTTATAATGCAGTTGGCTATGGCAGGAATTTCTCCCAATTTGGCATTGATCATGGAAATTGTTTTCTTAGCTTTCTCCATCAAGTCTTTCTATTCAAATATAATCTAGATATATGGACAGATTTCATCAATTTCTTCAATGATATTATCCACATAATTTCTTTGACTTGGACCAATGTGTGGCCAACAAAGGACTGTGTAGCTAATTTCCTCCATATTTCTACCTAGTTTTGAGCTCTTTGTAGCTCTGGTGCATGGAAAGTCTCAATCTTTGTCTTCTAATCTTGTAGAAGATTTACTTGAGCCTACAATATTTTGATTTCTTCATTCTGGAGAGACATGTTATGTGCTTCATTTTCCAACTGATCAGTAGCTACCCCTGTGCTTGTTGTAGAAGATGTAGCTATAGGAATGGCTATGATAAGCAATGCTTCCAAAGGGACAACAACTATTTTGGCAGCTTGCCCCTTTTCTTTGATCATCTTTTCCATCTCTATCTCCATTTGTTTCAACTGTGCACTTTGCTCCATGACGAGCTTCTTCATGTCTGCCTTTTGTGTCTCTATTTCTTCAATATCCTTGACTAGAGGATCTTTTGTGGTTGGTAACTTCAATCGCTTCCTTAATGCTGCTATGTCTAAATTATTTTTCCTTATAAGCTCTTCTATAGCATTGATGGTTGCAAGGTCATTATCCACTTTGACCACCAAGTCCTCCAAATCTTTGATCCTGGTGTCTTTGGCAAGTGCAGAGACCTTTTCCATCTTCAATTCTGATTGAACATTGGCTAATGTAACCTTCAATTTAGACAAACTCATAGCAGTGTTAGTGACAATGGAGAAAATAATTTTCCCAGTCTTCTTGTGCATCTCCATTTGGTCAATTGGATGTATGTATTTCACATCAAATTCAAATGTTGTCTTTTTCTAGTCTCATTCTGCCTTAGGCTGGGGAACCCATGCTTGGAGAAATTCCATCTGCATTTTACCTTTCTCTAAATCAAAGGCTGATAGCAGCCTACTTTGAGAACCGGAAGTCTGCTTCCATAACTAATTGTAGGTATTTATCTTCAAGGCCTCATTCGTCACTTTTATCTCCTTAAAAATATCAAATATATTCTCTTATTCCCCCTCTGTAGTAGATGTGCTAGTCTGCATAACCTGTTGTTGATCCTGTGAAGCTATGAAGGTAGTAGGAGAAAGAGTAGTGTTCTCACCTATCAATGAGGAAAGAAGTGGCTCTTTGGTGGTGATGATGTTCTACAGCTCTGAATCCTTGTTGAGGCTTAGTTTTGAACTGATCTTGGCCTTCTTCCTATACATGATTCTGAAGCCTTCACTAAAAATCTCAGTCCCTGAAGGTGACTCTTCTTCCCTGCTTCTCTTTGTTGTTTTCTCCTGTATGATAGGAGTCTGTACTGTGGAGGATTACACCAACTACTCCTCGACCTCTTATAGGGTGTTCTCGGTCCATTCTAACTCGTTTTTATACTTCTTTATCTTTGTTCTCGTTGTGTGAAAATAAGAAATATGTTTTTTTTCTACTCTTAACTTAGAAATGACCCCTAATGGATCATATGACTAGGTAAAACTAAGGTTGAACTGCATGTCTTTCAGTAGCTTATCTTCTTCTTCCCCTGCTTCCCTACTATTGCAAATGAAAGGCACTATCTTTGTTTTGATTTTGAATTGGGACTTCTTCTTGGAAACTACAAAGTGGATCTCATCCATGTTGAGCATTTTCCTTATGTACTCTAGAGAAAAAATCCTCATTGGGAGGAATTTTGGTAGCTTGTAAGGGGGAGGCTCACATCCAATATCCTTAGTTCTATATAATTCTCATAGAGGTACCAATCCCTTACCTGGACTTGGTCTAATAGCTGCAAAAATTTCTTAATTTCATCACTGATCCTTGGCTTTGGCTTGCTTTTTAACAGATTGAGTGTTGGATGTACAAACATCTCTATGAACTATTTGTAAGAGTATTCCTTTCATTCCTTCATCACCAATGTAGTCTAGAAGATGACTACCTCCTGATTTCCTTCTTCATCTAGCATTTGTAAGGCAATATTGAAGTTCTCTCCCTGAAAATATAAGAACATATAAGCCAACACAGAAGCATACTTGAATACCTCCTCAGTTTGGAATTTGGTAAACTGCTCATGAATAAAATCTGTAAGAAATTGGCTAAAGTTAAACATGATAGAAGGCTTGGAATCTGCAGAGAAAATGGAAAGGAATCCTATAATTTCCTCATATACCCACTGATCTAAGTAATAGCCAAGGAGGCAAGATATGACTGTGATAATTTGCTTGGGTCTCTAAGGGAAAATAGAGGATGGATAGGGAGGACTTTTCTTGGGTAATGGGGCATCTTTAGTCAAGAACAGTTCAAGGGTCTTGGCTCTTCTAGAAAAGTCCAGCTTCTAAGAAAATTCAACAAGTGACTCATGGGAAAAAGGAGTAGCATTCTCTATTGTAGGTGCCTACATCATCTAATCTATATCTTGAGTAGTGATAGTGAACATAATTTCTCTAGTGGGGGTAACGATGGCTCTTTGGCTTGGAAAATAACATGCATGACACTTCCTAACAAATTTTGGGGTGTTGTGGCTACGGGGAAAAATATAGTGGGGAAAATTGGATTCCCACAGTTGAATGTCATCAGATTTGTTTATGTATTTGTCCTCGAGCCAGCAATAGATCTAAAAAAGGTAAAATTCACAAAGAGTTTCTTGGATCTTATAGTCTCTGTCTACCAAAGGGATGTGGTGAAAATCAATGAGAGGGTGGATCAGAGGATTGACAGGTTCTTCTGGTCCCTTATCTTTTGGAGGCATGATTTGATAAATCTGAGGAAAGTGGTGAAAACTAGATTACAGGCTTACAAATTGCAATGAGGACTTGGGATTTGCATACAAAACTAGAGGTAATGGCTTGAAAACGAGTGAGCGGATAGTGTCATTGGCCGTGAAAATGTTGGAGTTTGGTCTAGCAAACCTGTAATAGAGCAATAATAGTGGCAGTGTATGAATTCAGTAACTGGTTAATGAGTGAAAGGGAGAATTATATAGCAATCTGTTTTTCTCTTTGAAGGTAGTGTAGATCCATTATATTAATGATTAAACCATTTAATTGTTTAATAGCTAATTTTGGAGGGAGTGTAGGTTTTAACTGTACAGAAATTACCTGCATATGAATTCTAAGAATAGAAAATAAACAATGCGGGAGCATAACACATAAAAACACATGTACATAGATATTTTCTCCTGGATCCCAAAATTGGGACTACCAACTTGATTTTTCATTATTTTCCTTTCAATGTTACAATACATATTTATACATGCCGAAGCATCCAATACTATGGACCGAAAACCATCGTGTCCAAAACCATGTGCAAAAACCATGCACAAAACCATAGGTAGGTCTGCCCAACCTAATATAGGGTCCAAAGAAAATTTCCCCAGGGCACTACCCTGGACCCCGTAGAGCGAGGCTACCCACCCCCCTCAAACCCGTAGGATAGGGGAGGCTACCTCCCCCCCTGTGACCCCCCCACTATGCAATCAAGGGGGGGGTTGCGCCCCACCTCTAACCCCCTGGTTAACTACGTGGGCTAGTCGTGGAAATAATATAACACAACCCAACATTCTCCCACTTGTTGTTTTCTTTCCACAGGGGGCCATAGGAGAGCTTAGTCATTTTTCCAGCCCTGCAACGCACATTGTTTCTCTACACCAAGAGAACTTCTCAGAGCTCATAGATTTTTTCAATGCATCTGTAGTATTCTTCAAAGTGTCCACCTTTACCAGCAACACCCTTTTGTCTTCTATCATATCCTTCACAATGTCATACTGAATATTAATGTGCTTTGTCTTTGAATGATAAGCAGGGTTCTTTTCCAAGAAAATTGCACTTTGGCTATCACAGTCTATCCTTATAGTTCCCTATACTAACCCCATACTTGAACACAATCTCTGCAGCCAAACTACTTCCTTGCTTGCATGTGTGGCTACCATGTATTATGCATCTGTAGTTGATAATGCCACTAGAGATTGTTTCTTACTCATCCAGCTAACTGCACCTCCAAATAGCTTAAACACATGCCCACTTGTGGATCTTCTCTGATCTAGACCTCCAGCCCAATATGCATCAACAAAGCCACAGATATCCAAATCTCTATCCAATCTTGGTCTTCCTTGGTAGCACAGACCATAATCACTAGTGCCACACAAATACCTAAAAAACTGCTTCACTACTGTCCAACGGTCCTTTCCCAGTTTTGACATAAACTTGCTCAATACTCCCATTGCATGTGCAATGTTTGGTCTAGTACGTACCATCGCATACATCAGGCTATTGACTTCACTTGAATATGGAACATGGGACACGTCCTCTTCCTCTTCTTATGTCTTGGGACACTGTTCAGCAGATAAATTTACACCAACAGGAATAGGAACCTTCACTGGTTTACTATCCTGCATATTAAACCTCTACAATATTTTCTTGACATGCGTCGTCTGGTTTAACCAGAGCTTCCTCTTTGCCCGATCTCTTTTAATTCCCATGCGTAAAATATAGTTTGTAGCACCAAGATCTTTCATGTCGAATTTGGCGGACAATTGGGTCTTCAAATCCTGGATAATTTCTTTGTCATTTCCAACCAGCAACATATCATCCACATACAAGACCAAATAAATAACACAGTCACTAATTAATTTAAAATACACACAGTGATCTTCTTTGCTTCTGGTGAAGCTAAGTCCCCGTATAAATGTATCAAATTTTTGATACCACATCCTTAGTGACTGTTTTAACCCATACAGAGACTTATTTAACTTGCATACCACTTCTTTCTTACTCTTCACCGCAAAGCCTTCAGGTTGCTTCATGTAGATCTCTTCTTCTAGATCCCTATGAAGAAACGTTGTCTTCACATCCATCTGTTCTACCTCAAAATCAAAAGTAGCAACACCAGATATAAGTAATCTAATAGAAGCTACCTTGGCAACAATAGAAAGAATATCACCAAAATCAATTCCTGGAAATTGGGAATAACCTTTTTCTACCAACCGAGCTTTGTATTTCTCCACATTTCCTTCTGCATTTGTCTTCTTCTTGAACACCCATTTGCTACCAATGGATTTCCTTCCAGCCGCCAACTCCACCAGATCCCAAGCCTCATTTTTGTGCAAAGATGTTATTTCATCAACCATGGCCTCTTTCTAGAGTTTGCCATCCTCTGAATCTATTGGTTCCTTCACAGTTTTGGGATCATCATCAGTAATATATAAAGAAAAATTTGAACAAAAAGCAGTTGGACTATACCATTTTGGCTCCCTTCTTTCTTAAATTGATCTTCACAAACCCGGAGTTTGTGGCTCTTCATCTTCTGATTCCTCTGCTGTTGTAGATTCTGATTCTTCCTCTTTAAGCTCAAAATCTATCTTCTTAGGTTCCTACATCACGTCTCGGTTGTACACAACCTTCCTTGTTACTAGGTTCCAAATCTTATAACCCTTTAAACCATCCTTATACCCAATGAATATGCACTTTTCATATTTACTATCCAACTTGGTTCTTTTCTCCTTTGGAACATGTACATATGCATCACATCCAAATACCCTCAAAAGTGAAAGAGAAGGTTTCTTCCCAGTACATACCTCTTGTGGAGTCTTATCCTCCAACGCTAATGAAGGTGATTTGTTGACCACGTAACATGCTATCTCCACTGCCTCTGCCAAGAATTCATGTCCTAAACTGGCACCACTGAGCATGCTTCTTTCCCTTTCCATCAACATCTTGTTCATTCTTTCTGCAACTCCATTTTGCTCAGGTGTGTATGGAGTATTCTTATATCGTGCTATACCACACTTCTTATAGAATTCTTCAAATTCCTTGTTGCAAAACTCTCCACCGTTATCTGACCTCAACACCTTTATCTTCTTCTCTGTCTGGTTTCCCACCGGAGCTTTAAATTCTTTAAACCTGTCAAAGACTTAATATTTCTTATTAAGGAAATATATCCATGTATTCCTTTAGAAGTCATCTATAAATGATACATAGTACACAGACTTACCCAGTGATGGAACCTTCACAGGTCCAAACACATCATTGTGCACAAGTTCTCATATATATTTTGCCCACTTACCACCAGAGGGGAAACTCACCCAATTCTGCTTCCCATATACACAATTTTCACAGAATTCAAAATCTAGAGAGTTATTAGTCATACCTTCTACCATATTTTTACCATGAAGTATTCGAAGGCCCTTTTCTCCAATATGTCCAAGCCTTTGATGCCATAGCATGGTCTTTTCTCTAGAGACCACTAGATTTTCTGCTCCACTTTCAGGAACCATAGAACTATTGCACCCATCAACAACAGTTCTACCTTGCAGCTTGTACAGAGTTCCAAT
>APFE031080493.1:132308-237180 GCA_000404065.3 Pinus taeda | reverse complement strand
AACTATCGTGACGCAGGCCAAGCTGATCTGTAAGTTCAGTCATCATGATGTTTCGAAAATGACTCCCATGGTCAGTGATAATCGCTTGAGGAACACCAAACCTAGCAATTATATGATTGAAAATGAAAATCACAGTAGTTTTGCCATCTATCAAAAATGTACGCATCGCCTCGGCCCACTTGGTAAAATAATCTACTGCAAGGATGATATACACATGCCCCCTGGCCGAGTGAGGGTTACATGTATTAAAATCGATACCCCATTTTGCGAATGGACCAACGACAATGATAGGGTGGAGAGGAGCAGGTGGAGCGTGCATCTTACGATCAAAAATTTGGCAATTGTGGCATTTCTGGACTGCAGTGATACAATATTTGAATAAGGATGGCCAGAAATAGCTAGCGCGCAAAATCTTTTGGGCTATGGCATACCCAGACATATGACCGCCACACGCTCCAGAGTGATAGTCATTAAGAACCTTTTCAGCCTCGTCATGAGGAAGACAACGACGGAAAATGGAATCCACCCCACGATGATAAAGAGTATCTCCAATAATAGTGTTAGGTTGGGATTGGAAACATACTCTTCAGCGCTGAGATCGTGAAATGTCAGGCCGAAAAGATTGGGTCTGGAGATAGACAATGATATCTCCATACCATGGATCAACAGTGCTGATAAGGAATAAGGATTCATCCACAATGGGTTCTTCTGCCACATGTTCTGTATCAGCACGAGGGAAGTCACACATGAATTCCACAAAGACCAAAGACTTCTTTGACTTGGCCTTCTCAAATTCCAAGTCAAATTCCTGCAAGATGACAATCCATTTGGAATACTTGACCCCTAGCAATTGTTTAGTCAAAATGTATTGCATAGGGTTACAGTCAGAAATGACCGTGGTTTTGCATAACAAAATGTAATGACGAAATCGTTGAACAGCTTGTACTGCAGCTAAGGCCAGTTTCTCCACATGTGAATATTTTAACTCAGTCGGAGTTAGAGTCCGACTAAGATAATAAATCACATGTTCACTTTCGAATTCATCCCGTTGAACTAAAACCATCCCAATGGTGGAATGGTAAGCGGCGAGGTACAAGACGTAATCCTGGTTGTAGTTGGGAGGATGCAATAACTGTGCATGGGTCAACGCTTGTTTAAGTGCATCGAAAGATTTGTCAGCTATCTCGTCCCAAAAGAATGGAGTGTTCTGTTTCAACAACCGGGTGAAACCTTTTGTAATCTCGACGTAGTTAGGAATGAAACGACGTAAAAAGTTTGCTTTCCCTTGCAAACTCTGGAGCAGGCGAAGAGTCGAAGGAGGTGGTAACTTGACGATGGCTTCGACCTTCGAAGGATTGACACGAATGCCGGCTTTGGATACAACAAATCCCAGTAAACGACCCGTTTCTATATAGAAAACGCACTTGTGCGGATTCAGCCTAATCCGATAATGCCTACATCTCATAAAAACTGCTCATAAATGAGTGAGATGGTCGGCTCTACATAAAGAATGGGCTGGTAAATAATCGATATAAGGTTGCACAATGTGCTTGATGTCATGAAATGCATAAGACATAGCCCTTTGAAAAGTTGCTCCAGCGTTCTTCAATCCAAAAGATAAATTTCAATAAGCAAATGTCCCCCATGGACAGATGAATGTCGTTTTTGGTTGATTGGCAGATAGAATGTTAATTTGATTGTAACCGGAAAAGCCATCCATAAAGGAGAAAATCTCACTGTCGACACAATCATCGATAATTTGATCAATATAGGGCGTTGGATAATTTTCCTTAGGACAAGCACGATTGATATCCCTATAGTCAATACATATTCTTACTGTCCCTTGTGTTTTAGTAACCGGAACAATATTTGATACCCAATCCGTCAAAGGAATTGGATAAATGAAACCTACTTTAAGTAATTTCTCAACAGCAGCTTTTCGTGGGTGTGTCTAATGCAAACGTTGCCGGATGGGTTTAGCATCTGGGTAAGTTTTGATCTCATGAACAATGATTGAAGGATCAATTCCTGGCATTTCCTCATAGGACCAGGCAAACACGTCATGGAATTCTTGAAATAGGGCTTTATATTTTTTGACTTCAGTGTCCGTACAAGAAGCACCTATGTGAATGTTTTCAACAATTCCAGGTTTGACCGAAATGTCGATAGGAACCTTTCGAGAAATATTGGCTAGATTTTATTCAGAATCAGGATGTTTCAATGGATTCTGCGGTTCTTTGACATATTCAGCAGTAAAAATAGATGAAAAATCATTTTCAAGATAATCAATCTCAGGTAAAAATGAAGATCGATGATGAAGATCTTCCCATGGTAACGCATCAACAAACAATAGTTCCCAAATTTGCTCATCGGTGTGAACATTTTCAGAAAGGGTTGTTGAATCTGAGGTTGAGCTTGAAAGTGATTCTCCGTGGATCTCATTCACTAGATCAAGATTGGTTGAACTTGAGTCGGAAAACGACTGTACAACTTGATAAGCAACTTCAAGGGGACTCAAAGGCATGGCATCACCAAAAATGTCCACCTCGGAATCGAATGGAACGATCGAAGGATAGTCAAGAACAATGGATTCTGATGAAATCATATGAATAATCACAAAAGGAGACAGTATGTTGGGAGGAGGAAATGAAAAAGTTTTGAGTAAACCCGCATCTTTAACTAATCCTACCCCAACATCCTTATAAGGGATAGCGGTTTTACCAACATGTTGAATACTCTCAGCAGAGGATGGGTCGGAGGAAAAGTAAGTTAACTGATCTATTGTGACGATCTTTCCATTATGTGGAAACTTAATAAGCCAAAAGACCGATGAAACAACAGCAGTCATGGCGTAAGACCAGCTACAACCCAAAAGAAGGTTGTAATCCAGAGGGGCATCAACCACCTCCACATCTAGATTAACAAGTTTTCCTTCAACCCCTATAGGTAAGTCCTGCAAAATGCCATAATGATAAAACCCTCGGCCATCAAAGGCCTTCAGAATTGTCGAGGATTGATTAAGTGTAGGATAACCAAGGGTTTTCCAACATTATATCGACATAATACGCGTTGAAGCTCCCTCATCAATCACAGTCCTAAAGCAAGGTCTATTTTTGACTAACTCTGGAATCTGGAAAGCCATTTGATGAGGTAGATGAGGTGTACTATTTTCTAAATCGAAGACTATGAGGTTTGAGTCCTGAAGATCAACAACTCCTATAGCCGACAATAGCATTTTACGTTGTGCTGGACAAGATTGTAGCACCTCCAAAGCCGACAGTGTTGAAGGGGAAACAACTAAATCTTCAACAATGTTATAGTTCTGAGCCGCTCTCGCATGTGGATTGAAAGATGACTTTCGAAGTATACCCTTAGCAGGTGGTTTGATTACTAAGTCAGGATTAGGTTTCTCGATCTGTAGTGGCTCAGAACCAGACGGAGCTGAGGTTGATGGATTGGAATTAGAAGATTCCGCTTCCTTACCACCAATAGGACTCTTATTTCCATAATCTTGCGATCGTGTCACAATCCTTACATGTGACATCATCATTATGGGCTCTTCTGAGGTAGAGGAAGAACCTATCATCTTACTGTCTTGACTCGGAAAAGGATCCTTCAAAACAGCACGTGTTTGCGAACCTTTGACGATTTTCGCAACCTCGGCACGATGTGGACAATCTCTTGTAAAATGCTCCTCATCGTAGATGAGACAAGGATAGTGAGGTTTACGCTTCTCGTCAGTAGATTCAGGTTTATCAAATTTATCCTTCGAGTTTTGCTTATTCTTCTTCTTACCTTTCTTCTTACCGTTAGATTTTGATTTGGTCATAGATGATTCTACGACATGGACATCGGCAGAAATTTCAGTTGAAGACTCTCCCTTCGGGGAATCTGGTAAAGTTATGATAGGAGAAGAATTCTTGGAGGATTTCTTCTTACTCTTGGTATTAACAGTACCAATCATACCGTCAGCGGCATGAGACCCTGAGGGAGGTGCAGTTATTTGATTTTGTTTCGGAAGGTCGGGGATTTTCTCGTGTAAAGTACCTGACTACGTATAAACTAAGTCAAGGTACTGAGCTTGAGAAATTACTTGCTCTTTGGTAACTACTCTTGCCTTGGCTACATCTTCAGTTATTTTAGGTAATAACAATTTTACAAACCATTCTGCCAAAATTTGGTCCGGGATAAAAACATTCCCTAAACAACATCGACGTCGTCATTCATGAATATGGTCTGAAATATATGTGGACATCGACTGTTTTAATGAAGTTAATAATTCTGTTCCATTGTCATATCAGACTGGCAACCAAAAATGAGTAAGGAAGGAAGTGGCTAACTGACTAAACTTGTAAAAAGAGCCTCGTGGCAACTCAATGTACCACTTGGCTGCAAGGCCAATCAAAGTGCATTGAAAAACATGAAGACGAATTGAATCATCTATAATGGAATTCAATGCACACCAGAGATGGTAAGTCATCACATGATTAGATGGATCTTCTCCTAACTTCCCCTCAAAATTTGGTATGTCACTAGGCAACTTATTCGGCATTGGCAGCCAAATCAAAAGATAATTAATGGGATCGTTCATAAGGCGTGACAAGTCAGGAAAATCCAAAGTTGCTATAAATGGTAACTGACGGTTCGGATCTCGAAAACTTGGGGTCATAAGACCAGCCCCAGGAGGAGGATATCCAGGATAACTTGGTATCAGATTTGCATTTGGGATATTATATCCTCCTGGAAAACCAGGATTAACCAGACCATACTGGGGTTGTTGAGGTTGTTGATAAGTATACCTAGGGTATGGTTGATACTGATAAGCCGGGTTCTGCACAGCAGGGCCGAATTGGTACTGTCCCCGGTACGATTAATAAGTAAATTAGGGTTGACTTGTGACAACCGTACTAGGCCCAGGTTGTCTTACAGGCATCGAAACCAGAGTCTGGATTGTAGGTCCAGACTAAGGTAAAGAGGCCTGAGGAGTTGATACAGGAGCAGTAGAAACTGGAGCTCCTGATACTCCAGAAATAGGTGGAGTGGATTGAACAGAGGCCGTAGTAGTTGCAGCAGACGTTGGGACGGAGTTCGAGGTGAACTAGGCCTAGACTCATGAGCTACCCCAGGTGTAGAAGTTTGAGTAGTAGGATGGAAAGGTTGCTGGGGTGAACCGGAAATCAAAGACTATCCAGATTGAGATGAAAATTGCACACTGGGTTGCGGAGTCTGTTGATCCCACACCACGTTCATTCCGGGGTATGGACCCATAACAGGTTGAGCATATTGTGGACCAAAACCAGGTTGAGTGTAAGGTTGATAATTAAACGGTATATTTCTCGGTCCTTGAACAAATGATTGACTTAAAGGTGGTTGGAAACCTTGAGGTTGGTATTGACCTTAAGGTTGGTACTAACCTTGTGGTCGGTACTGACCTTGAGGCTGGTACTGACCTTGAGGCACATATTGATATTGGGATTGACCTTGAGGTACGTATTGGTACTGGGGTTGACCTTGAGGAAAGTACTGTCCCGTAGGTATATACTGTCCTTGAGGTTGCCCCCCAGGCGGTAATGGACTACCTTGAGGTTGCCCCCCATGTGGTATTGGAGTACCTTGCGGCTGTCCCCCATACAGTATTGAACTACCTTGAGGTTGCGGGTTAGGAGTAGTACCAAACATCATAAGAATCTCTTCGACACTTAACAGTTTAGTTCTGTTATTACCAGGAGATACTACATATTCGATGGGTTGAGGAGATGCTCCTGAAAATGTACCAGATAAAGACTGATACCCAGGAGGAACAGAAGGACCGCCATGTAAAAAAGTTTATGGCGTCTGAGAAAACAAGGATAACTGTCTCGACATATTCAAAGGAGGATAATAACCTCTGGGTGTTGGATGGAAAGGAAATCGAGGTGGTGAAGACATGAGACCTAGATTTTCTAAAAAATTAGTCAACGAAATATACCAAGCATCACCTCTAATCGGACTATAGAAAATGGATTCACGCTCCCTAAGTTCGATGGCTGGTTGATTTTCAGGGATGCTTCTACCTTCGTTCGGACTCGAACTTACAATTTCTTCTATGGAAATGAGTCCAGAAGGAAGATTCTCGGTAATGATATTTTCTACCCTAGGTGAACTAGGACCACTAGAAGCAAGAGAAGAAAATCCCAAAGATGGAGTAGCAGCAGGTTCAGTTTCAGGTTCATAGATTTCAGGTTCTTCGGCTAATGAGCTAGTAGGAGTGATATTACCAGTCACCTCGGAAAATGAAATCGGTTCATAAATATGTTCTGTTGCTTGAATTGGATGATCAGGATGTATGATTAACGAAGACTCTCAGGCCTCCGGTGACCCAACTCTACTTTCACTAGGTGTGACAAGAGCTCGCAGCCTTTCAAGTTAACTTGGTGTAAATTCGGGAGGTTGCCCCCAAGGTCGATGGGATTGTCTTGGTAATTCAGCCACGATTAATTATTTAATTACTTCACATGAAAACAAAGAAAATCTGAAGAAAACCACCTAAAGTCTCTAAAGAACCAAACAATTTTGAAGCACATGCCTAATAAATCTAGGAGATCAAACCACACACAAACAGTGTCTTTCCAGATTGAAAACACTAGTTGGTGATGAAATCCAATGTCGCAGAATTCAATACAAAAATGGCAGTTGGAACAGTTACCCCGACAACCTGCTTAATGAAACAGACTGACACAAGTTTCTCCACTATAACCGTCTCGAGTGAAGATAACCCCCCAGAGAGTCCAAGTGAGTCTAGTCAACGTCTGCTCTAGGTACAATGGGATCTTCCCTCCACCGTCACCTAGGAAAGAATCCTAAATATTATGGCCACTAAGGTAACCAACAAAAAGAAATATACCTGGGGGAACAGTCTATGATCCGATACGTACGCACGGGCAGAGTAACAAGCTCAATCCCCTTGAAGGCTCCTTGACATAATCCAAGGTTTACCAACAAGTGACCCCGGGCTCCTCGACAATGGTCAATCCGAGGTTTACCGTTTTTAATACGTGAATATCTTCTATCGTTCCCAATGAGGAAGGATTGACTCCCACACTAGTTTGGATATGATCTCATGCTTCTCCTTTAAGAGGAGCTTTCCCAGAGCATAGATGTAACAATTGGAATTTTTCCCTACCGCAAGATCGAATACTTGTTTGTTTAAACTATATTGGAGAGTTAATTACTCCCTACTCAAAGAGACTAGCCTAAGCTATGTTGGTGAAAAGAGCCCTAGAAAATAAAAAGATTGATAGATGGATTTTAATTAAGCGTTAATTTTATTGTTTGTTTCTTAAGTCAATGGGTGCAGGATGAAACTTTATGGTGTGAAGACTCGACTCCAAAACACTAAAAAATGCACCTAAGATGATAACAATTCCTTTTCCTCTTCAATGAATTTCTAGCTAAGGAAGAGTTGAAAATCAAATCTTTCTCTTAACATACAACTGAAAGGAATTTTTTTTTGTCTTTTTCAAAGAACTTTAAAAACAAGACCACTAATCACACTCACGAAAAATCCCTTTGCTTTCAACAATCAAAAACTACAAGAATAAACAATTCTTTTGAGAGAGCTTTTAAGATTTCTAGAAAAACTCTAAAGACCATAGAAAACAAATTTCTATAATTTCTATGAAAAACTCAAAACTATAACCTAATCTTGAGATCTAAACAAAAAATGGATTGAAAAGAAACTTAAAATGTTTTTGACGATGCTTAACTTAGTCTTTCAGCTAACTAAGGATCAATTTGTTCAGCTCAACAAACTAATCACAAACACCCAATTATGTTTTAATAAAAAATGAAATTCGAAACTTTCAAACAAGTTTAGTCAAAGTTTTGCAAAAGAGACAAATGGGATCTAGCTCTCTTCAAGGATAGATTTCATAAGCTAGCCAAACTCAGCAATAAGACCAGAGATACCAGGGTGATCTAAGGCTCTAGGGCTTCTAATCTCTGAGCTACTACGAAGACCAAGAAAAAATCAATCCTATAGGCAAAACTTCTAGAAAATCACTTCAAACGAGAATGCCAATGAAAACTAACTCAAAAGGAACTTTTGTCAAGACAAGTGCAGGTCTGGGCATAAACTAACAGCTATGGACAAAAACTAAACCTAAGTGGGTGAATGGATCTTAGGTTTTTCAAACTTTTGACAGGGTCTGCAAGCCACCAGTAGAACCAGGTGCGGTGTCACTCTGTGTTACACTGTAACAGTGTGGACGTAGCTAACTCAGAAGGTGCGGTCCTCTTCCAAAAATTCAAAAAATAAAAATCAAACCAGGATCTAACAAGTACCCAAACTCACACACATCAAGGAAAAATCAGAAACCAAAACTCAAGTTTCTCAAGTCAAAGCAAAGAAAAATCAAAAACCAAACCAAACCAGTCCCCAGCGAAGTTGCCAATTTGTTCGCCGGATAAATCATGCTTGCGGATAAGACCGATCTCCCTAGTATCGAATGATATCTAGCAACAAAGAGCACAAACAAATCTACTTTTCTCTAAACATGTTTCAATTCATAAATGAAAACTAAGAGGTGTAACAGACCCTACCTCGGTCCAACGCTTGTTTGTGGCAGCTTTATTCCAACAACTTCAAGCAATTCCCTTTTAATAACCTGCATACACAAACAAACACACATCAAAGCACACCTACATAGATATTATAATATAACATGTTCATTATGAAGATCAAGGAGCTCATAAAATAAACCATTAGAGACAGTTCATTGAGAAAAACAAACTTGATTGTATTAACTTTATGAATAAAAGAACCTTACAACCTTTGCCTTGATGTTGCACAAGCTCTTTCCAGGGTCCAGCAGGAGTCTCCTCTACTTTGACAAGCCTCACTCACTTCCCAAATGAAATGAAAGGTATGTGATCTCTCCTCTCACAAGCTCAAAAAGGAAGTCTAATTTCCAGCAGCATTTACCCTCAAGAATCTTCAGCTTTCAACCTCTCCTACAACCGGCCCAATGCCTGAATTTATAGTGCAAATGGAGGAAGTTGCAGGTCCACCATTGAAGGGATAAGTTCCTCCTTCAATGGGATAAGCACCTCATATCATGGAGTTAGCTCCCTTAGTTATGGAATGGATGAACGAAGGTGGAGCAGACTTGCCAGTGCAATATTCCTTCTAGAAGTGTCCAGAAGTGACCCAAGATGAGTTTTTAAGAATGAAATCACACCTTTTTAACTTTTACAGGGGTTCGCACCCATTACTCCACAGACAGAGTGGTCAGGTTCGCAGGAAACATGACCATTGGGTGCGGCACCGCAGGCAATGCTAGGAGAAAGTGTGAAGCCAGGATTTAAGATATTTTTAAGGTCTTTCTCCCATTTTCAAGGCTTGACATGAAGAGCTGAGACTTAAGACTTGCAAAGGAGGTATGTATGAGTGTTGATGGACTCACACAAACTGTAGAAAGTCATGGTGACAATTTTTTGTGTAACAGTCCAACTCACTTGATGGCATGCGCATCATCATCTTGAGTGTGGCCAGACTAGCAACATACTGATGCATAGTGTCTGTACTGATCTCTAAGTGTGTGTTGGTGACCATGCACATCAACTTGTCGAAGTACATGTTTATCTCTAGTCAGACTTGCTTCTTATCTTCACCTTGGTGAGTGTGCCAAATGGGTGGGATCACATACGTGTTCACAATGACATGCATGCTGCTGAATTCCATTGCATGCGATCGACAACACTTATCACCTTGTCTACTCTGTGCCAGCTGCTAGGATGGATCTATAAATTGTGTGGGCATAGTTTCATCCATTTGTGCATGTTGCACCCCCTATTGTACATGTTCTTTTTGCAACTCCTCTCTTTCTCTCTCTACCTTCACGCGATCTTTGTGTCGTGCCATCACCTCATAGCCTCAGTCTCCAAAGTTGCTTTCATCACAAGTGGGTCTTATTGAGCTTGCAACTTTGTTCTGCCTCTGTGTTGTCAACAACCTTCCTCTTGCATTCGTTGCATGCAGGTATGTTTCCTTCTGCTGCTGCTGATGGTGCTACTTGTTGTGATGTTGCTGCCATATTATCTTGATGTCCTTGTCTATGAACAACTTGATGTCTTCATAGGTAGGCCAGCTCATAAACACTTGCTTGGATGCAATCCCTGCTGTGCTCTCAACGGTGTCATTTGACTCTACTCTCTTGAAGGCCATTGTACTTGTGCTGCTAAGAGACAGACGAACACTTGTGATGCTTGGAGACATAGAAACACTCATGGAAAGTAATCTGTTAATAGAAAACCAAAACAAACTTGAGGACTAACTTGCAATATACCTGTCCGATTGATCGTGAAGGTTGAACAATTTCCACCTGGAGGTTGAGATACTGACTGCCAAAACTGCACAAAGCACAGTCTAGGCTACCAAGAGGCTGACTGACTACTGGAACTACGTAATGCACAGTCCAGCCTAATCAGCTAAGGACTGAAACTATGCAATGCACAATTTCAGTCAGTAGTGACATGCAACCAGTAAACTGCATTTCACAGTTTTTGGGGCCAGCAGGACACTACCTCTAAGAATTGCATAATTCAAGCCCAGACGTCAGCGCTGGGCCAAACTTGTGCATTTTCTGGAGGGAAGGTAGAGTCTTCACTTCCGAAAATGCACAGTGCTAGCCACGTAAGGTACTGTCTAGGCCAAGGCAGCCTAGACTAGCCGATAGGTGAATGTAAACATGAGAAGTTTGAATGAATGATGAGATGAGTGCGAACAAGAGTAAATGATCATACATGCAAACAAAAAGTGCAGGATTCAGAAAATGAGAAAGCATGCATGTGTGTGAAGCGAATCACTGCAATGGCGACCGTCGGTGCAAAAATATTGTCATGCATGTGACAGTAGTGAGATGAGAATGAAAACTAAAATGGTACTTCTACAATTTAACATACATCAAAACAATAGCAAGTTCTCACGTAATCAAGCAAAAAGCATTCACACAAGGAGAAACACAAAAAGCGACAGAAACGTCACGCCAGACATGAAAAGCAGGCTTACCCCGAAACAACTAAGTTGAATGTGCCAACGACTCCTAGATGCAATGTGCGACGTCAGAGTTGCAAGGTCTATGTGAGAAATGAGCTCTAAAGCATCTGGTTGATGAGTTTTGATAAATCGAGGTTGTGACACACATTCCACAAATCTAGGAAAAGTGACACTTGGCAGGAGGCTTCTAAAATGATCCTTACATGTAACCTCCAACTGCTAAAACTAGATCCCTGAATCAAGGGATGCCTTTGCATGCTACCTTGGGAAAAGTAGTTCATGCATGCAAATCATTTTTGCTTGGTCCCGGAGGGAACCAGATAACCTGAAGGCACATGCATCGATCTGCAAACCTAGGATGAAAATCTATGCAGTTTCTAGGCTAAGAAGAGATGGTTGTCCTAGAGGGATTGTGTAATTTCTAAGAGTAACAAGTGGTTGTCTCCTAGGATTATGTAATTTCTAGGCTGAGCAATTGTCCCAGGTCAGACCTCGCAATTTTCTCAAGGAAGCTTGTCTGACTGTATCTCATAATTTCTGAGCTAAGCAGGCTACCTGGCTGGATTTATGCAATTTTTGCTAACTGTTGGGCTAGCTGTCCTAGAGGGTTTGCGCAATTTCTGGGAGTAACAAGTGACTACTGCCCGTAATTGCATAATTTTTGTACTGAGCAGCTGTCCTAGGATGAATTGCACAATTTTTGAGAGGAAGACTGTTAAGAATAATTTTGCAATTCTGGAGCCCAGCTGGGTTTGCACAATTTCTGGAGGGAAGGCTAGTACCCCTCCAAAATTTCACAGTTCCCAGAGGGGCCTACTCAACCAGCAACTGACACTAAGTATGGAAAGGAGCCTATGAAGGGGGTGGAACAAACCTGCATGCATAAGCTGACAAGACTCTATGAAAGAGCTGAAGTTGATGTGCTTCATAATGCAAGATATGTTGTTGAGGATGTTCGGTAGGGAGGCTCCAAAACGAAGGTAAGGAAAAATTTTGGAGGGTGGTAGTAGATGCTACAACACTTGGCGAAACACTGGTAGAACTCCAGCTCTCTGAATGGACCTTGTTCATGAAAGGCAAGTATAACAGCTATGAAAGTATTGTTCTAGTTGTCTTGGTTTCCACACTTGCTTGATTATAAGATGTCACATCTACCAAGCCCTTGGTCGTTCGACACACATTCCAAGCCAAGGCAACATAGTTTTTTTCATTGGGGATGAGGGGTATATTGGTGCACAAGAAGTATAGTCGTCAAATTTTTAGTTTCATCTCTGATGTTGCTTTGCTACCAGCAGGCCTGGAAAATATCTAAAGGAGTCAAGCAGGAACACAAGCATCAGGCAGCTACCAATGAGCCTGGTCAGTACCCTGACGGAGTTACTTTCATCACCTCTCTCCACGGGAAGCCTTTCTCTTCTTTTGCCCTATTCCTTTTTCATTTTTTCACTTTTTCATTTTTCATTTTCATAACTGTGCATAGAACTTATTCATTTTAGAGGTGAAAGAGGGATCCGGACTTATTGAGAGCAGAAGAGGTTTTCCCTTTAGAGAAGTAGTTTATATATATCTCTAATGTGCTTGTTAAGGTTTTACCCCTCACCTTACTGTACTTGACTGAGCTGACGAGGATTAACCCAAAAACAACTGACTAGAGTAGGTGATACTATTTAGCATGCAAGCATTATGTTTTCACCAAGGTTCACTTCGAACAATATGTATTTTCCATTGATGTATCATGGACTAAAGACAACAAGTTCTTACATAAGAGAGCAAACAACAAATAATCAAATTTTGATAGTTGTACAAGTCCTCTTGTACTTTATCTAACTTGTTTCAAGAGTCGCACATGGTCCATGCGAAACTAACCTACAGACAATAAAAACCAAACAAACCAAAAAGGAAAGCAAGAACCATAAGCAAATGCGAAA
Organism: Pinus taeda; assembly: GCA_000404065.3. Taxonomy (NCBI): domain Eukaryota; kingdom Viridiplantae; phylum Streptophyta; class Pinopsida; order Pinales; family Pinaceae; genus Pinus; species Pinus taeda. Next base: position 224,217 of record APFE031080493.1, on the reverse strand, counting down.
GAAAAGCGAGGAAGCAATCAAACACAAAAAGAAAGAAGCAAACATGCATGCAAGCAAACAACTCAAAAAGAAAACACTACTCCTACTCCTAAGCTAACAGTGCATGTATCATCTCACATGAAGTGATACTTCCAATGCAACCACCAGCACATTGGTTGACCCATGTCAGTGAAGGCATGGTTCGCGAATAACACAGCTATGTGAACCAGTAGATGTGAAAGATACAACAATGAAGACAGACACACTCCAAGCTTACAAGTGTCTACATAACAAGAATGAGTGAAAGTGCATGACATGAAGCCCATGGACATACCATGATGATGTGTGACACTACAAGAATATGTTAAGCATACGCACACTCTTGACTATGACATGCAAGAAAATGTGAGAAAGGTATGCCACTTATGTTGGGCAAGTGTGTTGTTTTTGTAAGATTTCTCCAATGCATGAGCAATGGGATCATGTAGTTCGAGTCTAGGAAGCAAAATTTGTGTGTGAGATTGATCTTCAATGCATACAGATGGGTGATGAGAAGCCTCAGGTGTTTCAACAATTTCTTGATTGGAAGTGAAACCAACCTCAGGATAGTGAGGACTTGAAATAACTATCAGCTCAAGCTGAAGTGCCTTGACAGTTTGCGGGGTTCGACTTCGTCGACAAATAGATCATCGTAGACCAGTGTCTTAGACAGATTAACAAGAGTTGAATCAATATCGTGATCGGATGAAGAAGTAGATAGATCACATCAACCAAGATCAAAAAACTCAAGATGTTGGTTGGCATCCTCATGATTTGATGAATTGCATAAAGGGGTAGATGAGAAACAAGAATGTTCATCCTCTACATTTTTGGAAAACATAGATGAGAAATCAAGAAGATTTTCAAGGTATGATTGGTCCTCTCCATTGTCAGAAGATGGACTAACATCTAATGTGTCCTCCGAATGATCAACAATGGGTGCTTCCATGGATGGAGATACACATGAAAAGTCTGGGATGGCAAGACCACCAAGGAGGTCAGGAAAAAATGGAGGAGGTATGGACAGACATGGATGGTCCTTTGCTACCAGTGGATCTTCAAGCTCTTAGTCGCACTCTTCATGAATGCCTGCACATGTTGGTTGGGCAACACCAACTCTGTCGATATATTAATCCTCGTTCAAAACAAGTGCAAAGCCTAGAACTGAAGAACACAAGATAGTGAAATCCAGAGGATGATCAGAATAAGAGGAGGGAGGTTGAGGTACGAAATACATGTGATAACCCAATGGATTCACAACCAAGCTTGCGTGAAAACTGAAAGGAGAGATGTCGAGTGGATGTGACGGTTGAACAGATTTGTGTGCACATTATCCCACATCACTCTGCGGTGGTGGAGCTGTTTGATGAGGGGATGATGGACAATCACTTGTGACAATGACTTTGTTTGTCTGTGATTGCGCAGCTCCATCACTGAAGTATGTTGAGCAGGGCTTAAGCTTGAACTTCTTCTTGGGATTGACAGATTGGATAAGACAATATTGGTATCTGTCAATGTGATACTAGAATTCATCTAGATTTTCAGAGCTTGAAACTACAAAACACGGAAGCACTGCCAAAAATCATTAAGTGATTCTTGCGAAGCCTTCCGTTTCTCTAAAAAAAATTTGTCAAGCGGTTCTAGATCAAAATGATGGAAAGTAGATTCAATGAGATCACATAACTGCTCAAGTGAGTGCACACTGCCAGGTGGTAGAATCCAACACTACCTCAGTGGAGATTTGCGAAGTGTGTACGCAAGCAACACGCTAGCCTCTTCTGCATAGAAATTGTCTACTAGGAATGCATAGAAGTCTTCTAAGAACTCAGGCTAGGATACTTTGCCTTCACCATCATATGTGAATTCAACCAAGAAATCAACAAAATCTCTTGTGATGCCGAGATGTTTGGCATACGAAAAACATCGTGGAGGGGTGAGTGTGACAGTATCCATGATAGATGTGTAGAAGTTCACAAATTGGATGAGAGGACACACATAGTCATCTGGCCCTCCTTCTAGCATCAAAAATGTTGACGACGCTAGACCCGCCAACATGTCAGGGGATCTCCCTGGTAAGAAGTTCCAATTAGACCTCAAACCATTTGGTTTAGGAGTCCCAGCAGTGGGTCGTACAGTGTCTCCTTGATCATAGTTTCACACAGAGGCAAGTAATATGGCCCTATTGGTAGCAAGGGTGTGATAGTTGCAGCGAGTCAAGGAAGGTGCATGAACAGTTCTAACACACGAAAATTAGGGTAAGTGCACCCCTTGGAAACCTATAATAGAACACGACTTGGAAGGGAAGACACAAGCAAAGATGCATCACAAACTAGAAAGCAATTTAGAAAGAAATCTAAAGTGATGGTTAAACCAACAACACATTTCAGTAAGATTCATACATACTTACACAGAATCGTCCATACATGCATGTGTAAGCAAACTGATACATATATCATTTATAATAAACAAGATAGATGGAATACAATACTGCATATGCATGAAACATGTTCACTTTGTTATATTAAGAAGTGTAAGTTCCAGTCATACAGTACATCCATGTCCAACCACTAGCTCCAATAGCAAAATGTCACAATCAAAACCGCTTGCTCCTCCAAAGAGATATACTAGCTCTACACTTTGGAGAAGCCAAGACTCATTACAATACTGTCCAAGCTTTCTCTAATATACTCCTATCATAATCTTAGCTGACCAAAAGCCTATACAATGAGTTATGAGGTTCTATTTATAGCAAATGGTGGGGTGACCCTTGACATTCCCCTTCGTGATTGTTTGTCTATCCTCATGACTCTTCAACTACTATATGACTGTTACATTCAACTATCAACACTTGAAAGTCCACCTGAAAAGACGTTACATACAATCTGCACATGTACCCATGTGAGACAAAATGGCTTGAGCAAGCCATGCAAGACATCACTGACACTCAGACTGTTGTGGTGAGACCAACTCTTTGACATCCTTGTGATGGTCGAAGGTGGTGAGCTGATGCCAATCTTGGTCGTCTGTGATGGTGTCCATGCGCTCAATGGCAATATCTTGCTAAAAGCAAACTCTTGCGTCCATTGCATCCGGGTGCACTGGTATGGCCCCTCTGTCTAACTCATTTGATCACATGCACGTCTTGAGTGTGGCTGGACCAGAAATATGTTGATGCATAGTGTCTGTGCTGATCTCGAAGTGTGTGTTGGTGACCATGCACATCAACTTGTCGAAGTACATGTTCAGCTCCAATTGGACTTTCTTCTTGTCTTCACCTCGATGAGGGTGCCAAATGGGTGAGATCGCATACGTGTGGACAATGACATGCATTTTGCTGAATTCTCTTACATGCGATCAACAATACTTCTCACCTTGTCTACTCCGTGCTAATTGCTAGGATATATCTATAACTTGTGTGGGCACAGTTTCATCCATTTGTGCATGTTGTGCCCCTTGTTGTACATGTTCCTGCCGCAACTCATTCTCTCGTCTATGTAGCTCCTATTCTTCCTTGAGTTGTTTTTTCATCACATGCAACTCCTTCTCTATTTTTCTCTCTACCTTTGCATGATCTTCATGTCGCGCCATCACCTCATAGCCACAGTCTCCAAAGTTGGTTTCATCATAAGTGGATCTCCTTTAGCTTGCAAATTTGTTATGCCTTTATGTTGCTAACAAACTTCCTCTTGCATTTGTTGCGTGCAGGTGTGCTGCCTTCTACTACTTTTGATTATGCTGCTTGCTATGATGCTAATGCCATATTATCTTGATGTCCTTGTCTATGAACAACTTGATGTCTTCACATGTATGCAACCTTATAGACACATGCTTGGCTGCAACACCCATTATGCTCTCAATAGTGTCCTTTGACTCTACTCTCTCGAAAGCCATTATACTTGTGTTTTTGAGAGATAGACAAACACCGATGATGCTTGGAGACATAGCAACACTAATGGCAAGCATCTTTCAATCGAACACCAAAACAAGCTTGAGGATTGACTTGTAATATACATGAGTGATTGATCATGAAGGTTGCGCAATTTCTGCCGGGAGGTCGAGAGACTGGCCGCTAAAATTGTACAAGGCACAGTTCGGCCTATTAGGAGGTCGATTGACTACTAGAACTATATAATGCATAGTCTAGCCTAGACTGCTAAGGACTAAAACTGCGGAATTCACAATTTCAGTCAGTAGTGACATGCAACCAGTAAATTGTATTACGCAGTTTCTAGGTCCAGCAGGACACTACCTCCAAGAATGGCGCAATGCAAGCCCAAAGTTCAACGTTGGGCTAGCCTTGCATAATTTCTGGAGGGAAGGCAGAGCCTTAGCTTCTGAAAATGCACAGTGCTAGCCAAGCAAGGTACGGTCTGGGCCAAGGCAGCCCAGATGGGCCAACGGGCAACTGAAAACATGAGAAGTATGAATGAATGATGATATGAGTGCAAAGAAGAGTGAATGAACATACATGCAAACAATAAGTGCATGATTCAGAAAAAGGGAAATCATGCATGTGTGTGAAGTGAGTCACTGCAATGGCGACCATACGTGCAAAAACAATGTCATGCATGTGACAGCAGTGAGATGCAAACGAAAACTAAAACAGTGCTTCTACAAGCTAACATACATCAAAACGACAACAAGCGCTCACTAAAATCAAGAAGACAACACTCACACAAAGCGAAACACAAAAAGCAATAGAAATGTCGTGAAAGACATGAAAAGTGGTCTTACCCCGAAATAACTTAGCCAAATGTGTCAAAGACTCCTAGATGCAATGTGGGATGTCAAAGCTGCAAGGTCAATGTGAGGAATGAGCTCTGTAGCATATGGTTGATGAGTTTTGATAAATCAAGGTTGTGACGCACATGCCACAAATCTAGGGAAAGCGACACTTGGTGGGAGGCTTCTGAAATGATCCTTGCATGTAACCTCTAGCTGCTAAAAATAGATCACTAATTAAGGGATGCCTTTGCATTCTTCCTTGGGAAAATAATTCCATGCATCCAAATCATTTTTTCTCAGTCTTGGAGGGAATTGGTTAACGTGAAGGCACATGCATCAGTCTGCGAGCCTGGGATGAAAATATACGTAGTTTCTAGGCTGAGCAGAGATGGATGTCCCAGAGGGATTGTGCAATTTCTAAGAGGAACAAGTGGTTGTCTCCTAGGATTGTGTAACTTATGGGACGAGAAGTTTTCCTGGGTCAGCCTCGCAATTTTCTCAAGGAAGTCTGTCTGACTGTATCTCACAATTTATGAGCTAAGTAGGTTGCCTGCCTGGATTTACACAATTTTTGCTAACTTGGCTTGTTTTCCCAGAGGGATTGTGCAATTTCTGGGAGCAGTAGGTGATTGCTACCTAGAATTGAAAAATTTATGGGCTAAGTAGCTGTCCTGGGATGAATTGCACAATTTTTGAGAGGAAGACTATCATCCATAATTGTGAAATTCTGGAGCCTATCTGGGTGTCCATCTGGGTTTGCACAATTCCTAGAGGGAGCTTCTCAACTAGCAGCTAACACTAAGTCGTAAAGCAGCCAGTGAAGGGGGTGGAACAAACCTGGATGCACAGGCTAACAAGACTCTATGAAATAGTTGAATTTTATGTTCTTGATAGTGAATGACATGCTGCTGAGGATAGTCAGTAGGGAGGATCCAAAATGAAGCTAAGGAAAGTTTTGGAGAGTGGTTGTAGATGCTACAATAATCCCTGATCTAGAAAGGTTCTTGTTCTCAATTTCCAGCTTTCCAACCTTTTGTGATAGACTCTTGATGAGTTTGTCTAGGTTGTCCCACTTTGGGTTTGATGATTCTCTCTCTTGACCAAAGGAGGACGTCTCTTCTTTCCCTCTTTTGGGTTCAATAGGTTCATGCTTTGCCCTCGACTTCCCTGCTAAGGCCAGATTTTCTTCCACTTTGAGAGCATCGATTTGAAGTTGGTCTAGAGTGGTATACTTTCTTTCTCTCAGGGTAAAGCCAGTGTTGGACTCAAAGGCTCCCAAGAAAACCACATGAGTTGTAGCTAGGGGAGGCTTTATGTTGGCTGGAAAGTTATTGAACTACTTATTAAATCTTTTGATAAATTCTGAAGTATCCGCCTTCAGTCTTTTCATTATGGCATTAAACGTAGTGAGGAGGTACTCATGATTCCTCTTTTATCCCCATTTTTGGGTGAAAGTATTTTCCAACTCCTCCCAAGTAGTGATGGATGCATTTAGTAGGCCTTTGAACCACTTTCTGGCTTCTCCATCAAGACTTTGTACAAAAATTCTCATGACCACATCCATCTGTTCCACATTCACGCTCTCAACAAAGGCATAAAAGGTTTCTACATGTCTCTGTGATGTGTTTTCATCTTCCCCATTGAATCTAGGCAGAGGCTTTAGGTAATCTTGGGGCATGACACTTAAGGGCTGAGGTAGATCAAGAGGTGCATACTTAGATTATGAGATTTTTTTGGCATAAATCACATGATATTTCATTTGTCGACGCGTTTCAAACCAACCAGTGTGGTTCAACATCGGGACAAGTTGAATGAATAGATCATGCTTTGCAGAACCTCCAATGGTTGAAGATGGGGATGATGGAGGAGTCTCTGCATCTTTTAAGAAACGCCAAATCTGCCTTCAACTTAGAAACCTACAAGCGTGCCCGTTCAAATTGGTGAACCTTAGTTGCAATGGTTTTTCCGTGCAGGGATTCAATTGTTGAATAGAGGCTTCTGTGATCCATATTAAGATTATGAGAGATTTTTCAGTGTAAATCACATGATATTTCATTTGCCAACACGTTCCGAACCAACCAGTGTGGTTCATCGTCAAGACAAGTTGAATGAACAGATCATGCTTTGCATGTTAAATAGATAGAGTAGAACCTCCAACGGTCGAAGACCGGGATGATGGAGGAGTCTCTGCATCTTTTAAAAAACGCCAGATCTGTCTTCAACTTCAAAACTTGCAATCATGTCTGTTCAAATTGGTGAACCTTAGTTGCAATGGATTTTCCATGCAGGAATTCAATTGTTGAATTGAGGCTTCTGTGATCCATATTAAGATTATGAGAGATTTTTCGGCGTAAATCACATGATATTTCATTTGTCGACACATTTCGAACAAACTAGTGTGGTTCATCATCAGGACAAGTTGAATGAACAAATCATGCTTTACATGTTAAATAGATAAAGTAGAACCTCCAACGGCCGAAGACCGAGATGACGGAGGAGTCTCTGCATCTTTTAACAAACGCCAGATCTATCTTCAACTTCAAACCTGCAAGTGTGCCCGTTCAAATTAGTGAACCTTAGTTGCAATGGCTTTTCGGTGCAGGGATTCAATTGTTGAATTGAGGCTTCTGTGATCCATATTAATATTATGAGAGATTTTTCAGCGTAAATCACATGATATTTCATTTGTCGATGCGTTCCAAACCAACCAGTGTGGTTCATCGTTAGGACAAGTTGAACGAACAGATCATGCTTTGCATGTCAAATAGATAGAGCAGAACCTCCAATGGTCAAAGACTAGGATGATGGAGGAGTCTCTGCATCTTTTAAGAAATGCCAGATCTGTCTTCAACTTTGAAACTTGCAAGTGTGCCTGTTCAAATTGGTGAACCTTAGTTGCAATGGATTTTCCATGCAGGGATTCAATTGTTGAATTGAGGCTTCTGTGATCCATATTAAGATTATGAGAGATTTTTTAGCATAAATCACATGATATTTCATTTGTCGACACGTTTCGAACCAACCTGTGTGGTTCATCATTAGGACAAGTTGAATGAACAGATCATGCTTTGAATGTTAAATAGATAGAGCAGTACCTCCAACAATCGAAGATGGGGATGATGGAGGAGTCTCTGCATCTTTTAAGAAACGCTAGATCTGTCTTCAACTTCAAAACCTACAACCATGCCCGTTCAAATTAGTGAACCTTAGTTGTAATGGCTTTTCCGTGCAGGGATTCAATTGTTGAACTGAGGCTTCTATGATCCATATTAAGATTATGAGAGATTTTTCGATGTAAATCACATGATATTTCATTTGTCGATGCGTTTCGAACCAACCAGTGTGGTTCATCATCAAGACAAGTTGAATGAACAGATCATGCTTTGCATGTTAAATAGATAGAGAAAAACCTCCAACAGCTAAAGACTGGGATGACGGAGGAGTCTTTGCATCTTTTAAGAAATGCTAGATTTGTCTTCAACATCGAAACCTGCAAGCATGCCCATTCAAATTGGTGAACCTTAGTTGCAATAGCTTTTCTGTGCAAGGATTCAATTGTTTAATTGAGGCTTCTGTGATCCATATTAAGATTATGAGAGATTTTTCAGCGTAAATCACATGATATTTCATTTGTCGACGCGTTTCAAACCAACCAATGTGGTTCATCGTCAGGACAAGTTGAATGAACAAATCATGTTTTGCATGTTAAATAGATAGAGAAGAACCTCCAATGGCCAAAGATCGAGATGACGGAGGAGTCTCTGCATATTTTAAGAAACGCCAAATCTGTCTTCAACTTCGAAACCTGCAAGCTTGCCCATTCAAATTAGTGAACCTTAGTTGCAATGGCTTTTCCGTGCAGGGATTCAATTATTGAATTGAGGCTTTTATGATCCATATTAAGATTATGAGAGATTGGTTCGAAACACGTCGACAAATGGAATATCATGTGATTTACGCCAAAAAATCTCTCGTAATCTTAATATGGATCACAAAAGCCTCAATTCAACAGGTGCATACTTGTTTAGCAAAAATCTTGGAAGAGCCATCTAGATTAGTGGAGGGTTATTAAAGTTTGCGTGAGGAACTAGGGTCAAGACCACAGTGTTTAGAGGGGAAGGAGGGTATGTCAGGGCCTTAGGAGTAAGTCTTGAATAGTGAGCAGCAACAAGCTAAGAACTAGATGAGGGAAATTCAAAGGTTGGCGAGATGGTAGCACAGTCAAGGGGAGTTTTCTATTTGCATATTTTCTTGGAAATTAATATTTTAGGGTCAGATACAAATGGGGCTTTCTACTAGAATGTATATGAGTGAGTATGAGGGCTTTTAAAGGCAAAGGTTATGAATGATAATAAGGGGGGTGTGGAGTCGCCAAGGTGATATGAATGAAATCAAAACCAACTTCGCTCACCTACATGAAGGGTACTCAACTTTTCATATCCTGGGGGGGAATCCTTCAATAAGCTCCCTGGCAACGATGCCAAAAGATGTTGTAGCTCCCATAGACAGCCATGGATTGCTTACAAGACTAGTGTCTGGGCACATCTAAATTAGGAGTGTCTCAAATGATTCTCAATAAAGTTATACCTCACTTATGTTCTATATGTATATATAATGGGTTGGTTCATTTATCCAAAGAAATAGAACATGAATTTTCAGTACTTCCTCACAAGTTTAGATCTCTGAAATATGCAAGAAAATAGCGAAGGTCAAGTAATTCAAGGGCTTAAAGCTTAATAAGATTTTGCAGAGGATATGAAAGAGGAAAAATAGAAGGAGAAACTCATCACATAGAGCATAAGTCTTCAAGAATTATACACTTAATGCATAGAGCTTGAGGCATTAAGGATTTCTATACTTATTTGAGTTACAAGAAGAAATAATGGGAGAAGGAGGGGCAGAATGTTATGATTCATGTGTTGCATATTTAAAGATGTGATTTCAATAACCTACACAGGTATATTCATCAAAGGTATTGAGAAAAGTGAATCTGTGATATAATTACAGGCACTTGCATTGACATATCAATACGAATAAATCTATGAGGAAGCTTGAAACATTTCTAGAAGTTATAATTTGCATGAATGCAAAATTTGCATGAATGAAAAGAGGAAATATGAACATAAAATGAGATTTAACATAAGGAACACATATTGTAATACTTGAAGAGGGAATCACCACCATATCCTTGATATTTTGAAAAATATCTGAGTTACAAAGAAAAATAGCCTGAAAATGGCATGTAGTATTTTCTATAGAATTTCTTAACCTTTTCTAAGTCTTTCTTTCCCCTATTTATCTAGATAAGGGAGAAAAAAAAATCATTATAGAAAAATATCTCTGGCCTAATCATAGGTGTCATTTCAACTAGCTGTCTCAGTCAGAGATGGCTCTATGCCCAAAACATTACAGAATTAAAAGCCTCATTGAAAGGAGGCATGTTACAGCACAAAAAATAAATAAACATAAGATGTAAAATATACAAATATTTCCTTTCCCATCCTATGAACATCTTTGCTATAGGATCTATTCTACTTAAGGTATGGCCTCCTCCACACCTTCACCCATCGTTGTCTTTTCTGCCTTTAATTCATTCGACGTTGGCTCCCGAACCCATGTCAGAGTGGGCTTCTTCTGGATCAGTTCATACTGTGCTTTGAATGCACCACCTGTTCCTCTTAAAACCATAGCTTCCAACCCATCACACCCTTTAAACCTCTGTCCTACACTATCAGTGTCTTGACGTGGTGGGTGATATGTATTATAGTGTAACAGTGCAGTCTCTTAGGTGCAGGCCTTTTTCCTCTAAAACAATCGAAACAGGCACTTTTGATTTCCCTCTTATCCCCCCCTTTATTATAGCCCCTCGTGTGGTTTTACTCATATGACTGGGGGTTGGAACCAGGGGCTTATCACTTAGGTGCTAAGGCATTCAGACCCATGTCTTGGAGCTTTTTCCTTTGTATCATCAAATCCCGCATATCAGTGGTTTACTGTGCTTTTTCCTTAAGCTTTTTCCCCATACACTTGCAATCACCGATCTGTGGTATCGGGCCCAACTAAGACATCGAAATTGCACTGCAGGAGAGGGAGACCCTGTACCTTTTTCCATAGCATGGGATGATAGTCCAGATGTGAAATCCTCCTGAGATAGAACGACTAAAACATATTGCATCTAGGAGGGATTCCACATATCGTAATGACAGGCACTTTACCTCTAGCTTTCCCCTTAATACCTATGATTACCAATCTAAGATGTGACATTATCACTTCCATGTGTTACCCTATGATTGGTGACAAGTGGCACCTAGAAATGGCCCCATTTCACCCCTGAAAATGCTGAAACTGGGTGACACGTGTCAACTTCCATGTCATCATCCATACTGCCACGTCACTAATGATGACAGCTGCCATGTCTGCTCTGAGGACCAATCAGAGGCCACCACATGATCCCATGGAGGACAGAGAAAAAGGCCTATCTGACCCTATTTTCGCAATCATTTCCTTTGTTAGTGAATTTCAGTCCTCCCCAACGATTTTGCACTAAATCACAATATCACAATCCTGCAAGGTTATTGGGGGAGTAGCCCGTGTATTATTGAGATCACCGATAATGCAAGATTACGGGATATGGGATATTGCCACGTGGAGGAGAGATAAAGGGGTGGCTGACTTCTATTTTGTTCCTCATTTCCTTTGTTAATTATTTTTGGCCTCCCCAAGCAATGCTACACTACATCACATAATCGGCCCCCACAAGGTTTTTAGAGTGGCATCCCTTGGATCCATCGATATGCCGATATGAGGGATTGCGATATGAGGGGCCTATTGTGATTGTGGGACTACAGGGTCACTGAGATACGGGATTGCGGAGCCGCCGAGATGTGGGATACTGCCACATTGAGGAGAGAGGAAGGGGGGCCTCCCACTATTGTTTTGTTTTGCATTTCCTTTTTTTAACCTTTTCGACCCTCCCCCGACAATTCATACTATATCGCAATATCAACCCTCACAAGTTTTTGATTTTTCTGTGACTACGAGACTGTCAATTTGCAGGATGCGGGATTGAGGGATGCCCTCATACTTAGCCATTTTCTTGGTTTTCTGGGCTTTTCAAAGGAAATCTTCAATAGGCTCTAACTTTTGATCCAAGAGTCATTTTTTGGACTTCTATATACCATTAGGAACCTCCTTCTGAGCACTAGGCGCTAGAGAAGGTCTGGTTAAGCTCTAGGATCTTCTGTGACCTAGGAAAGTGGCTCCAAGCTTCACTGCTCTTAGGAAACCTTGACCAATTGAAACCCATAATCCAGTGAGTGACAACACGGTGCCTCAAAAGGACTCATCCTCAATGACTCCTGATAACCATTTTTGTATGCAAACTCTACCAAAGGAATATACTCTTCCCACTTCCACTACTGATGCATCACATACATCCTTAACATGTCCTCCAATATGCTATTGACCCTCTCTATCTGTCCATCTGTCTAAGGATGATAATATGTACTGAAGGCTAACTCTATGCCCAAACTAGCAAATAACTCCTTCCAAAACTTGGAAGTGGTCTTCACATTCCTATCTAACAAAATATTCTTTGAAACACCGTGCAACCTAACCACATCTCTGATGAATACATGTGCTACATCGCTAGCTAAGAACGTAGAATTCACTGGAGTGAAATGTGCAACCTCTGTTAGCTTTTCCATGATAACCATGATGGAATCATGTTGTCTCATTGTCTTACGCAACCCTGTGATGAAATCCATGGAAATAACCTCCCATTTCCATTCTGGAATCACGATCAGCTATAGTAATCCACCTAGATGTTTACACTCTGCTTTCACTCACTGATAGTTGAAACACCTCCCCACAAACTCTACTACATCCCTCTTTAAATTTGGCCAATAGTAAAATCTCTTCACTGTTGTTATTGTCTTCTGATAACCTGGGTGACCCGAATATGGTTTTGAATGAAACTCCCTCAAGATCACCTTCTTGAGCTCACTGTTATCCGTACATATATCCTGGCTCAAAACCTGACCAATCCATCCATTGTAAGACAATAATTCATACCCTGTGCACCTACACTTGTACCTATACCACTACATGTACCTGTCACTGAAAATAACAACAAGAAATGATAAAAATAGCATCCAGTATATTCCAATTTTAATTTGTCCTTGAATTAAAATTGTGAATAAATTAGAATTTAGTCACACCAGTTGCTTGGAATTAATTAATTAATTCAGCATGGATTAATTGGTTGGAGATATTCAAGTTAGAAGTCTTTATGAAGTCATGCAACAGTTATCCCTTAAATCAAGGAGATTATCCCTTAATTAAGGAGATAAGATTGAGTTATATTTGAGTTGTAATTAGTTAGCTCAGTTTACTAAGTTAAGTCCAGTTAAATTAGTTCCAAACTGTTTGAGGAACTCATTGTGAGTTATCAGTCAGTTGATGCATGCATGCACTCAACTAGCGTACTCCAAATAACTGAAGATTCCCTCATCAAAAACTCATGCATGTCTATTCTGAGAAAGACCGAGTTGAGCTAAATGTCAAGGATAGGTTACTATCAGTTGCATGAGTTTTGCTATAAAGGAAACTCGTCCATGAAGTCAAGGCAAGGTTCCTTAAGGATTGCACAATTCTAACAGTGTGTTAGAGCAGTGTGTGAGAGCAGTGTTACACTAGGTGAAGGAGATCATCCCAGAGGTAACTGCGCAAGGAAATAGGAGCTTGGAGGGCAGAGGAGAAGGCTTGTGAGAAGATTTGTTTGCCTGTGAGCATCCAGGAGGATTGTACTGATAGATGGCTAGCTGTGAGAGCTAAGGTTTTGTATAATTCTGATGTATTTCCACCTTTTATGATAATACAGATAGCGGGGTTTTTAGCTAAGGCTTTCCCCTGAGTATTTTCTGTGTTTCATGTGCATTGATTCTTCTTCTTCTAGTTATATGTGTTCAGCTCTAATTCAGCTCGATCTTTAAGCTTCCGCAAGTTTGATAGTAGAAGTAGATTATAGAATTTTGCTTTGGTATATTGCATTATTGAGTTAATCTACAGTTAGATTTTCTACATAGATCTCAGAGGTAGATTTGTAGAGAATTTGCAATAAATTCTACATGGTATCAGAGCCTACTTTATCGGAGTTGTGAATAGTATACGAAGAAGAGAATTCAAATTTTGAAGTTCAGGGTTGCTGGTGAAAATCGAATTCTTATCATACTTCAAGGTTGGCCAATGGTGTTCTATGGCTTGAGACTCGAGTATGCCTTGGAAGGCAACTTGAATTACATAGCATGGAAAGATCGCATCGAGACTGTATTAGAAGACAACGTCTTGAAGGATTTCATTGATCAAGACATCCCAAAGCCAGGTTCAACTAATGCACAAGAATTGGCTGAGTGGAAGAAGTGTGTGGTGAGGGCAAGATGGATTATCCTTGAGGGAGTTTGAGACCATATTGTCTCGAGTATCAATGGGAAGGATACTCCATATTCAAGGTGGAAGGCATTGAAGGACCTCTTCCAGAACAATAGCGACCAGAGGAAATTGGCGCTCAAGGACAAGCTTCGAAGAATCAAGATGGAGAATGGCGATACTATTTCCACATATCTGAACAAGCTCACCACCTATAGAGATAAGCTTGGAAGTGTGGGAATAAATACTGTCGATGATGATATGGTGAGCCTCGCTCTCCTTGGCCTTCCAAAGAGCTGGAATAGCTACTAGGACTCTGTGAATGGAAGGGAGAAACTACTAGATTGGGAACGACTGTGGTCAGATCTCATGCAGGAGGAGATCAGGAGGATCACACGAGATGGTTCTTCATCCAAGGATGATGATAAAGAAAATCTAGCCTTAGCAACTAAGGCAAGGAAAGGGAAGGGGAAGGTGTCCCATTCCAAATCGAATTCTTCTCATGGAGCGAAGAAGGTTGACAAGTCTAAAGTGAGATGCTTTAATTGTCACGAGATAGGTCATTATGCGACGAATTTCCCATTGAAGAAGTCCAAGAAGGGATCCTCGAATGGATCGAAGGTGAGGCATTAGCCTCTCAATTTGAAATGGACTTCACCCTCATCGCATGCATGGTGTCATTGATGAGGGGTTGTGGTTGGTATCTTGATAGTGGAGCCTCATTCCACATGACTGGTGATAAAACTTTATTCAGTACCTTGGAGGAGAAAGACCTCAAGATGTGCATAGAGATGGGTGGCAATGAAAGGTTTAGTGTTTTAGGAGTGGGCACAGTTGCTTTTCAGAGGGAGCATGGAGCTCATATCACCTTGACAGATGTGAAGTATGTTCCTGGACTAAAGAAGAACTTGGTATCGATCGTGATGTTGGAGGATAAAGGCTACAATGTTGTCTTCAGTAAGGGAAAGGTTTTCCTTAGACACATCACCACAAGATAGTTAAATAGATAAGTTCACGAGTCAAGAACCTGTATGCTCTTAAGGTTCAAGATTTATTCAAAGCCTTGAGGATCAAGGAAAATGTTAGAGACTTGGTGGTTGAGAGGGAGAGTAAATTACCTCTCAAAATGTAGCCCTAGAAGAAGTCTCAGACAATTGTGGAGGAGCCATAATTAGAGAAGTGGGTAGAGGGATCACATGCAGCCATACATCCAGGTGTGAGGTGGAGCAACGTGAAGTGATAGTCTCAAGAAGGCTGAAATTGGGTAGGGTCCATTGAGAGGTTTTATCTCATGGATCGTACCTTGCTACGGGAGCCCAAGGTACATAGTAGCGGGAGGAATCAGTAGGATTGACGCAATCAGAGATCAAAGTGACAGAGGCTAGAGCAGTAAAATATTGAAGAACGCAGAGAAGGATTGACAACAGTGCAGAAAGGATGAGTCAGCATAAGCACAGAGTTTTCAGTCGACAAAGGCAATAGTAGTCAGAGACTTTGATGATAGAGGCATCATTCTGATTCAGGTTGGCTATTTTTTTGTTTCTGGAGATTGCTAGAGTAACAACACTAGAGAGAAGTGTTGCATGCAAAACATTCCAAAGGTTCAGGATCGAGATCAAGTTGAATTCCTTTCTCATTGAGAGGGAGTGTTGAAAATAGCAACAAGAAATGATAAAAATAGAATTCAGTATATTCCAATTTTAATTTGTCCTTGAATTAAAATTATGAATTAAATTCGAATTTAATCTCACCAGCTGCTTGGAATTAATTAAGCAATTTAGTATGGATTAACTAGTTGGAGAAATTCAAGTTAGAAGTCTTTCTGAAGTCATGCAATAGTTTTCCCATAAATTAAGGAGATTATCCCTTAATTAAGGAGATAAGATTGAGTTATATTTGAGTTGTAATTAGTTAGCTTAGTTTACTAAGTTAATTCTAGTTAAATTAGTTCCAAATTGTTTAAGGAACTAATTTTGAATTATCAGTCAGTTGATGCATGCATGCACTCAACCAGTGTACTCCAGATAACTGAAGATTCCCTCATCAGAAACTCATGCATGTATCTTTTGAGAAAGACCCAGTTGAACTAAATGTCAAGGACAGGTTACTATCAGTTGCGTGTGTTTTCCTATAAAGGAAACTTGTCCATGCAATCAAGGCAAGGTTCCTTGAGGATTGCACAGTCCTGACAGTGTGTTAGAGTAGTGTGTGGGAGCAGTGTTACATTGGGTGAAGAAGATCATCGCAGAGGTAACTGCACAAGGAAATAGGAGCTTAGAGGGTAGAGGAGAAGGCTTGTGAGAAGCTTTGTTTTCCTTTGATCATCTAGGAGGATTATACTAATTGTTGGCTAGCTATGAGAGCTTAGGCTTTGTATGATTCTGATGTATTTCCCCCTTGTATAATAATACAGATAGTGGGGTTTTTAGTTGAGGCTTTCCCCTTGAGTATTTTCTGTGTTTCATGTGCATTGATTCTTCTTCTTCTGGTTATATGTGTTCAACTCTAATTCAACTCGATCTTTAAGCTTCCTCAAGTTTGATAATATAAGTAGATTATAGTATTTTTCTTTGGTATATTGCATTACCGAGTTAATATACAGTCAAATTTTCTACATAGATCTCAGAGGTATATTTGTAGAGAATTTGCATGAAATTCTACACCTATAACTACACGTGTACCTCTAATATCACCTGTACCTATACCAACACCCTACTGCAACCTGTGCACAATCTCCATATACCTAACATCCTGCTAACCCGCCTGCAAGATCCTATCCTATATATCTATCCCATATAACGAGCTCATAGATGCCAAGTGATTTACCTATACCCATCTATTGAGAGCATCTTTCATCCCGTTCTCTTTACCTTTGATGTACCTGATCTCGAAATCAAACTCGCTGATCATGGACAACCATCTAGCTTGCCTGGAATTTAGGTTTAGTTGATCAAATGATTACCTCAACCCAATGTGATCACTCATAAGTACAAACCTTCTTCCAAGAAGATAGTGCCTCCACATCTTCAATGCATGTATGATCATTGCTAACTCAAGATCATGTGTCGAGTAGTTTTTCTCATGCTCGTTTAGTTTCCAAGACTCATAGAATACCCCCTATCTATCTTACATAAGGACTCCACCAAGTTCTCTCCTGCAAACATATGTGCTTAATACAAACTCTTTGTCCGGATCTACAATCTATAGCACTAGTGCATGTGTCAATAACTACTTAAGCTTCTCAAAGTTAGCCTCAAACTCCTTTGTCCATTCAAACATCTTACCTTTCCTTTGCAATGACGTGATAAGATAAGAAATCTGTGAGAAGTTCCTGATGAACCTCATGCAATAGCCTACCAGACCCGTGAAATATCTCACCTCATCCACACTCTTAGGAGCTACCCACTCCATGATGGTCCTTATCTTCTCTAGATCTACTGCAATGTCCTTGGAGACACATGCCCCAACTAGTGCACCTCATTTTGAAAGAAACTACACTTGTTGAGCTTAGCATACAACTGATGCTCTCTCAACAACCTCAACAACGCTGCTAAATTCTCAGCATGCTCTTCCTCATTTTTAGAATATACTAGTATATCATCAATGAATACAATAACAAACTTATCCAAATATGGACACAACACACTATTCATCAAGCACATAAATTTAGTTGGAGCATTAGTTAAGCCAAATGGAACAACAACAAACTCATAATGCCCATACCTAGTCTGAATCGTAGCCTTGTAAATGTCCTCCTCTTTGATGTGTACCTGATGGTATCCAGATCTTAGATCACTCTTTGAGAACACTGTTTCTCCCTTCAGCTAATTGAACAATTCATCAATCCTCAAAAAAGGGTGCCTATTATTGTTGGTCACTTTGTTCAAAAGCCTGTAATCAATGCATAGTCTGAGAGTACCATCTTTCTTTTTCATGAACAATACTAGTGTGCCCCAAGGTGATACACTTGGCCTAATGTGTCGCTTTTCCAACATTTCCTTCAACTGCAACTTTGGCTCAACCAACTTGGGTGTGATCATCCTATAAGGTGCTTTTAATGTTGGAGATTCCCCTGGAACTAACTCAACAGAAAAGTGTACCTCCCTGTGAGGTTGTAAATTTGTAATGTCCTCAGGGAATACATCCTGAAACTGTTGCAAAATTGGGTACCTGCTCAACACATCTGCATCCTCAGCCTCCTTACCCTTATCACTAGAAATGTGTACTACAAATAACATATACCCTTTCTTATGGCTACACTTTTCTTGCATAGCTGTCACCATCTTAACTAATTTGACTTTCTTCTTACCTTGCAAGACTCTCGGTTCCCCATTGTCATCAACATACTCAATAGCTTTATCAGAGCAGTCTACCTTAGTTCTATGAAGATACAACCAATCCATGCCCAACAACATACTATATGATCGCAACAGTAATACATTTAGATGTGTTGCAGTAGACATACCATTCAAGTCAAATGCGCAAGCTCTTACCCAATGATGAACTTACTTCTTTATACATGTAGCCAACTACACTAACCAAGACTCTGCATGTAATTCCTTACTCAAACCACACTTATCCACCAAGTCAAGACTAACATAGCTATAATTAGATCCAGGGTCAACCAAAATAGAAATAACTTGACCACAAACCTTATCGTCCATCTCAATGATAAATGCCTGGTGTTTTGCTTATCTACTGCCCACTTCTACATAAGTACGAGGAATACTCTGGCCAACACCCCCAAGAATCTGTACTTCCTGTGCACTTTATATCTTAGGCCTACCACCCTGATGATGTGGACAATCTCTCCTAAGGTGTTCCTCACCATATATCTAACATTCCAACTGATCAGTTCCCTCACCTCTATGCTGTTACTATTGTGAACTGTGTCCCTATCTAGTTGCATTAAACTTCTTTTGCGGTGCCATATTTTCTTTCCCATCAGCATTCTAAGGCCTTGTTCTCTTTGGTTGCCACTTACCTCTACCTTTGTCTTTTTTGTTCCAACCTTGCTGAGATTCATTCTTACGCTTTGACTGTTCATAGCAATGCTTGAATTTCCCAATGACTTCCTCAAGTGACCAAGGCTTTTCATACTCAATCTGATCTCTAAATTCTAATGGAAAACAACTGACAAATCTCTAAACTTTAGCCTTCTCATTAGTAAGATATGGTACATACCTCACTAGCTCCAAAAACTTGGTCGTGTACTCTTCATCTATCATTGATCCCATCTTTAACTCATATAATTCTTTGGCCTTAATGTCGTAGTACCTCTCTGACATGTACTTCTTCCTAAAAATCCTCTTAAACTTTCTCCAACTCAAGTCATATGTCATGATGTCTCTAATTTGCTTAACATCTTCCCACCAGATGTCTTATTTAGCTTTCAAGCTAGAGATATCTATTATGGCCTTCATATTATCTGTGTACTCATGCAACTCAAAAA
The DNA here is from genome assembly GCA_000404065.3 of Pinus taeda. Taxonomy (NCBI): domain Eukaryota; kingdom Viridiplantae; phylum Streptophyta; class Pinopsida; order Pinales; family Pinaceae; genus Pinus; species Pinus taeda. The sequence continues at coordinate 204,596 of APFE031080493.1, read as the reverse complement.
AATTGTCCATCCCAAGTATCCAAGCCTATGCATCTTCTAGCTTCTTCACATCTCCATCAAAATTAGGTGGCTTCGCTTTCTTAAACTCATCTGGTAAATATCCCCTATCATTCCTCTTGTAAGGATGATAACAATGATGATCATAATGTCTATGAGAACCAAAATTAGAATAGTATTTGTACTCATTTCCCCTCCTATATGGAGTGTCCAACAACCTTCCATCTTTCATTGTATCAAATCTATTCGACCTGTGTCTACGAAGAGACCTACTACCATATGCCCCATTAGCTCTATCCTCTTGTCCATGGCTGATCTAAAGTGGCCCTTATCACTACAAGTCTGACAAACTTCGAAGAAGTACTAAATTAACCTCTACTTGCTTCTCTTATGCTTGTATGATCTGGTCAATATCTACCTTACAACTCCTTATCTCTTCCTTAAAGCTCCTCAATGTATCTACCAAATCAGAAGAGTGCCCCACACCACATTTCTCATCTGATGCCTAGGGAGATTCTATGTAGTCTACTACCTTGCTAGCCATTTGATCTTTTTCATGCAATGCATAATATGTCAGATAAACCAAATCATAATAAATCAGCGCACCTTAGCATAATTTGAGGAGGATACCTTGTTTGCAAGATCATCAAATCAACATGATATATGTATAACATAATCATAACATCATATAGACATATAACATGTAAGTGCATCAATGCATAAACATTATTCTAGCTAGGGTCCAGTCATCAATGCAAGGCCATATCAACAATGTATGCTATGACCTAATGCATGAAAACAACTATTACTCCATTGTACACATTGCCACATGCAACCATCAACATGTGTAAACAATGTCAAATCAACTACACATAGACATAGATGCATGTAGTCGAGCATAAGCGATCAATTCTTGTAATCAACCTACAATACTGATACATGTAATCAAACCTACAAGAATGTAGCCTAACATACAAGTATGTAAGTAGGCCACATAAAATCTACATGTAAGTGACATATAACAATATGTAACTAGTCATATACTCATGACAAATGCATTCCACAAAATAAACATCAAATTCAACATGGAAACCTTACTACAACCATAATCAATCATCAAGCAAATGTAACAAGCATGTGGAATGCAAGTGCAAGAGACACACATGCAACTGACATGCATGCATGAGAAACACATACCACCCATCCGGTCAAAGGGGTGAACCATGCTTTTGTAGAAATTTTCTCCAAATCTAGCTCTAATACCATGTAGAAATTCTGATGGTAGGTTAACCCGATAATGAAATATAAATCAAAGAAGAATACTATAACCTACTTCTACTATCAATTTGTGGAAGCTTAAAGATTGGGCTGAACAATATAACCAGAAGAAGAAGAATCAACGACACAATACACATGAAAATACTTTGGGGAAAGCCTTAGCTAAAAACCCCACTATATGTATTATCATACAAGGTGGAAATACATAAGAATTATACAAAGCCTTAGCTCTCACAACTAGCTAGCTCTCAGTACAATCATCACAGATGCTCATAGGAAATCTTGGCTTCTCTCAAGCCTTCCTCTCTGCCCTCCAAGCTCCTATTTCCTTGCATTGTTCCTCTGGGAAGATTCACCTTCAACCAAGTGGAACACTCTCTCACACACTGTCATAACCATGCAATCATTAAGGAATGATTTCTTGACTGCATGCATGAGTTTTCTTTATAAGAAAACACATGCAACTGATAGTACACTATTCTTGACTTTAATCTCAACTTGGTCTTTCTCAAAATAGACATGCATGAGTTTCTGATGAGGGAATCTTCAGTTAACTGGAGTACACTAATTGAGTGCATGCATGCATCAACTGACTGTTAACTCACCATTAGTTCCTCAAACAGTTTGGAACTAATTTAACTGGACTTAACTCAATAAACTAATTTAACTAATTACAACTCAAATATAACTCAATCTTATCTCCTTAATTTAAGGGATAACTCTTACATGACTTCAGAAAGACTTCTAACTTGAATTTCTCCAACTAATTAATTCAAAGTGAATTAATCAATTATTTCCAAATGGTTGTTAAGACTAAATTCGATTTTAATTCACAATTTAATTCAAGGACAAGTTAAATTGGAATATTCTTGTTGCCGCATTTCAACACTCCCTCTCAACAAGAAAGGGATTATCTGCCACCCTGATCCTGTCTCTATGGAACTCGAATTTACACTTTGACAATGCCTTTGTCAAAATGTCAGCATCTTGTTCCTCTATCGAAATATACTACAACAACATGATCCTCCCATCATCAGCAACTTGCTTTACCTTGTAAAGCCAATGGGAACTCATAACTAGCTTGTTCTCCAGTCTTGGAACCACGTCCAAAACATTGTTATGAACTATGGATTCATACTCCTCCACCATAGCATCAACCCAAATCGGTTGTTGCACTGCTTCCTCAAAGGAAGATGACTCAGTCTCAACACATTCCCCAGCAAGGGCCATGTATCCAATGTACCTCTCAAGTGACCTCCTCAGTCTGCGCTAAGAAGATGGTGCTCCCACATTCTCTCCCATATCCTCCAATAATATTTCAGCTTCTCTTGTGCATTTCCATCCATCTCTGAAAGACTCTGCTTGAGTGGATGTCTCCACTCTTGGAACCTCTGCATGTGGCTGCTCCACAGCAGTCTGAGGCTCCTCCTCCTTAGGAACCAATAGTTCCTCCACAGCCTATAGTTGGAGCTCCCTCTCAAGGGAAACTCGCATGGCCTTTTTCTCATCAAACTTGAGATCTCTGCAAACCATTGTCCTCTGACTGGTAGGCAAGTACACCCGATAGTTGTGAGATGTATCAGTGTACCCCACAAATATCCCCAACTCTACTATTGGCTCAAGCTTCTTCCATGCATCCTTTGTCACATGGAAATATGCTGATGAGCCAAAGATCCTGAAGTGACCCACATCTAGTCTCTTACCGGAGAAAGCTTCCTTTAGTGTCTTCATCCCAAGTATGCAATGCGGGCTTCTATTCTACAAATAGACCTTTGTGTTGCATGCCTCAACCCAGAAATGAAGTGGTAGGCCTTAGTCATGCAACATCGCCTGTGTTACACCTACAATAGTTCTTTTCTTCCTCTCAGCCACCCCATTCTGTTGTGGGTTATGAGGTGCCATCAACTCTCATTTAATTCCTTCCACTACATAGAAGTCCTTAAAATCTTGAGAGGCATATTCTCCACCATTGTTGCTTCTCAAGGCCTTGATATTCTTCCCTCACTCTTTCTCAACCAAAGCTTTGAACTCACAAAACTTTGTGAAAGTTTGGTCCTTCTTTTGCACGAAATAAATCCAGTACCTTTTCTTCATTGTAGATGTCGTTGAGAATGGTCCACACACATCAGTATGAACTGGCTCTAAGATAGCCTTTGCTCGACTGTCTCGATCATGAAAGGAATACTTGGTGTACTTTCCCAAGGTACAACCTTTGCATGTGTCAACTTGCTCAAGTTTACCTTTGGGAAGTCTTGTAGATATCTATTGCATTATCTTCAAAGCCCCATGATGCAAATGGCCCAACCACCCGTGCCACAACTCGCCAATGTCTTGGCTTTGCACTAATTCTACTTTCATACTCACTGTTGAACAATCATCTACCTCTAGTTTATAGAGATTCTTCACCCGAATCCCTATCCTCTTGGTCTGACCTATGGCTATGTGTCTTAGGAATTCCTTTCCTTTATTGAAGACAACATCGTAGCCTTTTTCCTCCAACATTTCCACTGATACCAAATTCTTCTTCAATCCAGGCACATACTTCACATCTGTCAAGGTGATAGGAGCTCCATGCTCCCTCTGAAAAGCAACCGTGCCCACTCCTGAAACATTATACCTTCCATCATCACCCATATCTATGCGCATCTTCAGGTCTTTCTCCTCCAAGGCACTGAATAAACTATTATCGTCAGTCATGTGGAATGAGGCTCCATTGTCAAGCTACTAGACATAACCCATCATCGATGACACCATGCATGCGACGAGGGTAAATTCCATTTCGAACTGAGAGGTTGATTCCTCACCTTCCGATCCTTCTGAGGATCCCTTATTGGACTTCTTCGATGGGAATTTATTCGCATAATGTCCCATCTCGTGACAATTAAAGCATGTCACTTTAGACATGTCACCCTTCTTCCATCCTGTTGTGCTATACAACAACCCTCCCCATTTAAAACTTTAACAAGACATGGGTCCCCTTTTTTAGGACTTAGATAAAATCAATAAAAAAAATTCAAAAGTTGTGATAAGTCTTTTGCTTTTAGGTTCAGTTCAATAACAATCGCAACTTTGCAAAATCAACACATGAAAATCTTTATGAAAAGGTCCGATCCAATTTAAATATTAAACAAGACCTTCTCTTAAAACAAATATAAAATAATGTGTTGCATCCTTTGTTTTAAAGATAGACTTAAGGCTTCCATTAGCAATCGCCGATGTGATAATGCTATCGGGAAACACAAATCGCAACTTATCAAGGAAACATTCCAAGGGGCCATGTAAACCCCCCAATGCTATAATCTGATCACAATCGGCCATTGCTAAAAAACAAGAAACACATAACGAATTCCCATTTGGAATCTGCCGATGCGATTTCATTATTGGAAAGTGGGCTTTTCAATAAAATGTGAAATATAATTGTTAAACGAATGGTTGCGGGTCTAAAGCATAAATCAATTGTAAATTAGAAACAAACGATTTATTGATTATCCCACCTCCCTATGACAACTCACTACTTATTGCAATCAGAGCTATATAAGGAAATAGCTAAAACATAACATTTGTGCCTCCCAATCTGCGATATGCAACTTTTGCTAATCGCTGATCGGGAAAGTCACGAGATTCACTTCAAAGAATTGTTACTAATATGAGTGATGCGACATATCATTATGACATTTAAGTATCACAATTGGCAGTTACGGAAAGCATTAATAGAGCAGTTATGGTTGAATCCTTCAAGGATTTCATCCATGGTAATATTAGAGTCCATATTGTTTATCATGCTTAATTACCATTAATCTTTTATATTGTGCATTGGCTTTGAATAGATTTTTCTCTGTTACGGTCTTTTGTTTCTTTTTGCAGAGCAAGTCTGAATTTATGAATCATGTGAAAATGACGAAGAAATCAAAGAAACCAAAGGTTCCCATCATAGCCAAAGAGGAACCAATGGAAAAGGTCTTGATAGCTGATACTACCTACCTCGGTCTGGGTAAGGCTTCATGGGAAAGTATATACAATTTACTGGAAGTCGAGGATCCATAAGAGATTGAAGAAGAAAAGGGAACAACAGATTCCACTGACAAGTCAAAAAATACTCTTAAGGATTTGGCCAACTCTTATTTTCATAGAATAGCAGCCCACGCCAAAATATTACCCTACAATGACTTGATCAGATGGGTAATTGAAAGTATCAGCATAACAGACAAAACATTCTTTATAGTTGATAGAAGGATGTTTGGGTCGTTCAGGGCAGAAGATATCAAAAAGATGTACCATTTGCCTGAACCATAGAAGCAGTACAATAAGGCATTTTTGGAATCCTTTGTCAAAGAAAATTCCATGGAGTCAGACCCTATCAAACAGTGGAGGCATTGTCCAAACAAACACAAGCATGAATCATTGGGTACAAAAGGAGGTACCCAAGGGAATAATGTAATAATGGAATGGGCCATAGTAATAAATATGGTGGTTAACTCATATCATGTAAGGGACCACAAGTAGTTAGCAATAATGTAATAAGCCCATGGTATTAAATAGAGGGTATTGAGGGAACCATGGTAATGACCCATGGTATTGTATGTATGAGGCCTATATAGAGGCTAGAGACTCCACATTGAGGGATGTCAAGGAATATTGTATGAACAGGGATATGGCTTGTGGAGTGTTCTCCTTCCTTAAGGAGTGAATGTATGGTGTTGCCATACCTTGAGGGTTTGATCAATAAAGTGAAGAATTTCTATATTCAGATCTTGTTATTTTTGGGATATATTTATATTATCTTATATTTTCAGGACAGATCTATAACAGTAGAATCATTAGCATCTCCTTATTGTTATGCTGGTGCTATGATATGAAAACTCTTTGGAGTCCATGATTTGGCTAGATTTTCTATAGAGATGGTACCTTTAATGGAAGTAGTGATTACCTCTTATATCATGGATTAAGCGACCATTTTGTATGATAAAATGGCCAACCAAATCCTTGAATATAGAAAAAACAGGTTTGTGACTACCCAAGAAATACCCCCATTTTATATGAGTGCCTACATTTTGGACACTATCTATTTCAATTCTGATTACCCCATTTTAGGTTGGAAATGGACTCCATGGGACCTGAACCCTATTCATATCTATCATAAGGAATTTTGGAAAGCCCATTATAAAAATCATCTTTATAGAATCTGTCATGGTTTCATCTTACTTGTTCATTATGCTACATTCAATAAACCCACTCCTCGGCTATTTGATGAAGCCAGTATCGACCTAGCATCAATTGGTAGTTGGTTTAGTGAAGAGATGTTCACCTGCATCAGACTTTTCGGCAGCACTACTGATCCACATGTCCTCCCCTTATACATTCGTGATAAACTATTTTCCAGAGAAATATCTTATCAGATATCACAAACAAGGATGTCAAAGAACCTAAAGGAGTCCAAAAAACAAATGTGGCCTTCATTCCCCCTTTGATGTGGTACTTTCACACTGCATGACTTCAAACATGCAGAGAAGGAAGCTGAGAAAATTAAAGAGTTAAAGTTGGCAATCATCCCTATTATTCTCCTATACCAAAAGGTGTCATATTTCATGATTGACTTGATGAGCTCTGTAATATGTTCATACCTTTCCTTGTTGAAACGGTTTTCCATATTGTTAAAAAATCAAAAAATTTAAAAAATGTAAAGAGGGTATACCCTAAAAGAAAAATCAAAGGGTAAAAAGAATAAAGTGGTCAAAAAAGTGAAAGAAATGAACCCCAAACAAAAATAGACTAGGAAAGTGTGCAAGTCCAAATGCCACTACTATTTCATTTTCTGTAATAAGCAATTGTGTGCAACTTGTTAACTTTTGCCACAATTGATGAAGATCTTATTCATATTTGAATTTCATATTAAACTTGGCTCATTCATATTTGAATCTCATGTTGTAGAATAGAGAATAAAATATGACCAAACTGTTTAATCTTGGTAGATAAGTAGATAGGTAGAGTAAATAAAAAGGAGCTCAACAGTTTAATCTGAGCCCTTGGATGTAATAAGTACAGACTTAGGTAGGCTTTCCATGTAAAAGAAAAGGTTGATTTGATAAGGGTTTGCCAGTCTAAGTGCACCCAAATAAAGAAGAAAAAATGTCAGGCTAAAGTAGGTAGAGTAGGTAGATGGTGTTGCGGAATGATACTTGTGATGAAAAATGTTTCTAAATGTGTTAAATTTTACTTTTATCACAAAGTGCAAGGCAAACATTTCACTTGATGCAGTTCAAGCCAGACAAGGTTAAATAACTAACTTCCATTCACAATTTTCCCTAAATACTTCACTAATTTTCCCCTAAAGTATTAAGGTCTTTGAAAATCAAAGGGGCTCAGAGCATTTCTTTGACTTTTGGAGGGACCAAACCCTCAGCCCAATGATCTAAAAGCCTAAATACTCAAAATCATCCATCATTCATTTCGTTTCATAAAGTTGCCTAAGTGAAAAAACCTCTTTTACTTAGGAAATGTATAATATCACCTGAAAACCCATATTCCCACTTTAGCCTAAGTTTAAATGTAAATTCTGGATATTTTTACTTGGCGCTTATCATCTTGTTTCATATTAATTTCTAATTATTATTATATAAACTCCCAAATAAATTTTAACCCTTCCCATAATATGTAATTATATATAAATCCCCCGATTTTTTATATAATTCCTGCCCCGATGGTATATAACCATTATATAGTTAATAGGGATTAATAAATTTATCTGAAGTTTATTAATAACCTACTCCGCTGCGCCATATGGGATTAATTAACCATTTGGGTTAATTAATAACCATCCCTCGACCAATCAAAACACCCCCGATACGATTAAAACTCCGTTTATTGTGTCGGGCCCCGCTACATAACTCCCTTCCGTTTCCAAAGCCCTTCAGTCTTTCGATCATCACCTTTTCATCCAACAGTTGATGGCAATATCGTACCCCCCCTGGTGACCACACTTTAACTCGCGATCACCAGGCAATTTTCCACCGTACATCTGCCACGCATCGCCCGTTCCATATGCTCGCTCACCCTCTGTCTAAAACCGCCCGACTCCAAAAGCGGTGTGATCAAACCACTTATCACCCTTCATATAATGACAAAGCGTCCCATCATGCTTATGTCATCCGCCCAATAAAGCCAAAAAGACCCACGAAACTTAGTTTTGTTAAATAAAACTAACTAAATGTCATTTTCACTATTATTCTCTGCAAACTGTGCTCCCATCGAAATTAACGTCCAGATGACTGTTCGAGCATTCAACCCACCACCCAGCCAAGAAACTCCAGCATTGCATTCTGCAGCCCGTCATTCAACCTGCAATTACACATTTTACCTCCTTAATCCAGGTATTTACCCAATTTACTCTGCAACCCTGAAATTTCGATTTTCTACTGAGAATTTTACCAGAGAATGCCAAATTCAAGTTAAAAACAGTCTATAGCTGCCATAAAAAAAAAAAAAAAACCCAAAACTTGTTGTTTAGTCTGTTTTCCCATAGAAAGCCTGAATTCAATTTTGAATACACAAGAACCAAATATGGAAACTCCCATAGCCCTGAATGTCTTGCCCATGAACGCACCCCATAAAGACTTAGATTATTTACCCCTGGCCGACAAAGATTTTCAAATAAAATATTTATCTAGTGATAGTAACCATGTCAAAACCTTCTGCCAAATCAGAGATAGTCATCTGAATAATTTTGATATTTTTGGACTATGGGAATCCAACCTTACCATGTATTTCCTCCCCTCAGTCCATGTTTTCCCAGAGATAATTCATCATTGATGTGCCAACTATGATCCTATCCATAGAGCAGTTATGTCCCCATCCCAAACTATCCTTTTTCCCATAACTACTAAATCCATCAATGAAATGATACAATTCCACTCCACTCAGCCCCTTGATCCTCTTTCCCTGGGGTATTTACTTGACAAGGGCCCTCAGTTATCTCAATCAGAAATAAACCGCATTGCTCAAACCTTCATGTTGCCAAACTACCAGCCCAAAGGTCCACCTCCTTATCTCCAAACCTTTTTCACTGAAACTGGAAGGCTAATTATTGATATGATATCCCTGATCATGGGATTTAACTCCAGTGAATATGTTGATGAGATTACCCTAGTTTTACTATCAATCTTCACTCCAGGACAGCCCCCTACTATCAGATATGTCTATGCCACTTTCATTGCCAATAAAATCCATGATCAATTCATGAATTTGGAAAGAGAAGGTGTTTTCAAATACACATATTTTATATACCATCTTTTGTTATATCATCAGCCAGACAACTTTTCTTTCCCCATTAGGAAATTGGACTCAAAAGGAAATCGAAGGTCTATGATCTTTTGGAGTTCAATCTTTCATAAAACCTTGGAGTCCCCCTATACTTATAATGAGTTCATTGACTTATTTGTACATCCAGCAACCTCTCTGTTGATAGGAGTTTCCCCTCCTAGGATTAGTGGTGACATGAAGAAGATTCTCCAACTCTCCAAGCAGTACAGGATAGGTGACTGGTACCTGTACAAAAACCACACAGAAATCAAAATGTATGGGTGCAAACTTTGCCCTTTCAAGTTGCCTAAATATGTGCCCATGAGATTGTTTGCACTAGAGTATTTTAGACAGATCATACATGAAGACTTAGTCTATTTTTGTGTTGCCAAGAAGAAGGCTCAGTTAAGAATAAAGAGCCAGCTAGGCCCTTTTGTCATCAATTCTAGGGATGCATGGCAAGAAGCTAAAAAGATTTTAGAATACCACCTTAGATTGAAGAAGAGTTTTTGGTGGGTGCCATATGACCCAAATAGTTTCATATGTGACATAAGGACAAGAAACAGGTTGTTAGTTTATATACATCATAGGATCCCAGAAATTGAACAGTTTGAAAATCAAGATGAATGGGTAGAAGGGACCCTAATAGAAGAAATTAGTGAGCAAGAAAAGATGGAAAATGCTATGAAAGATCTTGAAAAAAACCTTGACCTGGACTCTTTTGGACATGTATCATTCAAGCTGCCTCAACAATCAGAAATTGGTACATCCTCTGCTGCAACTTCTCAGCAACCTGCATAGGAAACCAACATACCAGCTACAGGGGCTTCCAAAGGCAAAGAAATAGAGACGACAGAGCAGCCTACAATGACAGATCATCTTGCAATGTCCAGAGAACAGAGTCAAGTGCAAATTCCTCTAGCCCAAGCTAAAGCAGCAAAAAGCGCAGCATTGCAAACTCCTCTAAGTGAGGAAAGACATAAAAAGAGAGGCAGAGAAACCACCACACCTATTAATGGACCAACATGAGAGCCTGGAGCAAAGAGGCAAAGACTAAACCCTCTATCAGAAGAGGAAATAATTGAAGAAACTGTAGATAGCCAGAGAGAAGAAAGAGCTAGCCAACAAACTTTCGTAGTGGGAGGAACATCAGCTAGCTCACAGATGCAAGAGTCAGAAAGACAACACAGTACAAAAGTGTCATCCCTCAGGCCACAAAGAAAACAGGCCTCAGACATCAAGAAGACCTTTACAGAGATAAAAGCTAGAAATGATCTTGTAAGGCTTCAAATCTACAGTCAGTATTTGAAAATGGCCCCCACAAACCAACAGAGATTAATGTCAGCCTATGACATTAAAGAAGGAAAAATGTTGATGAGTTACTTTAAGCCGAAGGTGCAATAACCCTAGTCAGCAACAAATTACATTAGAACCAACTTAGAGTTCCTAGCCAAAGATATTCATCCTATGGACCAGATTGAGCTTCACAAGCAGACTGGGGAAATGGTTTATTCCACACTGACTCTTGAAACTTAATGAAATATTGAATGATACAAAGTAGGCATTAGAAAAAGCATTGAAGGAAAAGCAAGGAGAGTCAACCTCTCAGCCTCCTGAGGTAATCTCCATAGTCTCAACTGCATTCCCCTCTACACTTGGAACAACATTAGCCCCAAATGTCCTAGCAATCACAGCAGAGGTAATTACAGGAACAATTGCAATAGGTACATCAACAGTAGGTACATCACCAGGTATCAGTACTAATATTAGCACAGAAGAATTAATAAAAGCCATGGAAGAATTGAGACTACAAGTTACAGAGTTGAAACGGGTGAAAGAACAATTGGCTAAGGCAAAGAAAAATTATGATATCTCCAAAATAAGTGTTGTGGAAAAAATTAGGGAGATCAAAGCCTTAGAAAGTAAAGTAAAAACATTAGAACAAGAGCTCACTTTTGATAAGCCCTTGGAAGAGATCAGGAAAATCATTTGGGCTAATATCATTTAGTCTATAAATGAAATATGGCCATTTATCCAAGTGATCTATGAGCAGATTGACTTAATAAAAACAGCACATGGAGCAATTCAGCAGACAAGAGTACAGTTGGGTAAAATGCCAGATGAAACCAATAGGCTTATACATTTTTTGAATAACAAAAATATAGAACAATTGGAAGTACTTGGCATCTCAAATAGGACAGACACGATTTTGGAAATCAAAAGGGTTCTAACCAAGAGAACCTTGACGCAGAACTTAGAAAGAAGGTGTCAAGATATGCAAGTAGAAAGCAATTCTTTTATAGAGAAATTCACAGTTTTGCAGAGTAAAGGGCTACCAAGTCCTTTGGTCATTAATTATAAGTTAATAAAACACATTGATTATGTAGATAAATTAAATAAGTATGCTGGCAATCAAGCTAGCTCATCATTAAGTGCATCAGGAGTGAAAGCACTTCCCACAGGCCGAGTTCTCTATGACAACTTAGAGAACTTATTCTACATTGAGCATGAGGTAAAGCACCTATTCACTATCCAGCCTAACTTCTTTAGATATACAGAGACTGATGAAATTTGCAGGAAACTTCAGAAGCACAAATTGCCAGAGCAGAAATGGTGGGAAGATATGTTAGAAATTTTGTAAATTTACCTTTGGTAAAATGTAAATTTCGGGCTATTTACCTTGTTGAGATAAACAGAGATGAATGAAGGTCAAACAGGTCGAAGTGTATCAGAGCAGATAAAGAGTATCAGTTAAAATAGGACACTGACGATGAACCACACTAGTTGGTTCGAAACGCGTCGACGAATGATTCTTTATGTGATTTCGCCGAAAATTATCTAACAATATTATGGATCACAGAAGTCTAAATTCCTTAAAATAGGATAGCCAGCACGAAGTTACCATAAAAGACAACAACTAGCCAAATTCTAGGGCCTACCTCTAACACACTCAAAAAGAAGAGGAACAGCATAACATCAGTTCACCTTTCTCCTATCTTCGAGACTAGTTGCCTCTATTTTCTTGTAAAATATGATTATTCATCACTAGAATATATCTCACTCTGTTATGAGATATTTTATGTAAAATATTTTGTATAAATATTCCCTCAATTGGAGTATTGAGGGTGGATTCATAGACATTTTTGTAATACTGGTTTTTTGGAATAAAGTGCTGATTGGATCAAATTTTCGTATGGCTTGTTGGACAAAGAATTAATGCAAGGGACTTTTCACATATTTCTTGAATCAAACTCCAGATCAATAAGTCCTCTATACCCTACGTTTTAAAGTTTTCCTTGTTTATTATATCATCTTTGTTTCACATCTGAAGGATAAATAAAAAAGAGTAATTCATAATATGCTTCATTGCACTCTGTCTTCAAAAGTTATCATTTTCTATGTTTTCTTCTGAATTAGAATAAATAGTGAAATCTTAATTGCTCCTGTTTCCTAATTCCGCCACTTTGATTATTTATTAAAGAATACTTAACTGCTCTTTATTAGTAACCATTCATGTTCCCTCTTCAAATAGATTGAAGGATTCTTAACTTCCCTTCACCTATTTTGAAACCATTCCATTTATTCCAAGTCTTTATTTGTTCCCTATTTGACCATCTTGCCTTGTGAAACTATCCTTTGTTAAGAAACCAAGTCCAGTTAAGCCATCTTACTTGACTCCATTTAGCCCAATGGACTAAAATACTCAGTCTTATCCCTTTGCTATTGAAACTCACCACCCAAATTCAAACAAACTCCTAAACTTCACAACTAGCCTAATATCTTTAAAAAACAAATCTAAAACTTAAAGAGAGAGCCCTCTCTGGATGCAGATTGGCTAGAATCTGTGTCTAAAAGATTGGTTTGTGGTTACCTCGGCCTCTTTTCCCTTTTCTTAAAACTTCTGGGAAAACCTGAGTGATAACAATCCCAAAGAAGTAGTATGATCCAAAAGCAGTCACCTACAATTTCACCTCCCATGTCAAAATCGCCAAGTTTGAACATGAGAAGGATGATTATGATGATTTTTTTGCTTCAGTCGATTTATTTTCTTAAGTACTAGCAAAAATCAAATTGGGAATGGAGGGATTAGAGGAATTTTTTAATTTCAGGGCACAGAGGTTGTAAACACTACCTTTGGACTTGTTAAATACGACCTCTACAGTGCAAGTGGAAGGCAGCTATGAAAAAAAAACTATTGAAAAGACTCCTTAAAAGGAAAAGAGCCCTAAAAGGGGGTAGACAAAGGAAGGAACTAGTGAGATCCTTGATACTAATATAAATATTGATCCTGCTTTAATCAAGGAATGGGAGCAGTTCGATCTAATCATCAAAAACCTGAATAAATCCCAAGAGCTCACTACACCGAAATTGCCTGTAGCACAAAAGCCTGAAGTTATTAGTGTTCTAATTGAAGGGACAAGCGACCTACCTAGGATTTAGCAGGATATAGAAATAATTCTCGAAAATCCTACAGAGGAGATTATACTAAGAACAGAAGAAATACCACTCCTAGATGTATTCTACAGTCTGAAGCACAGGGCTATGGTTAAAAGACAGAGAAAAAAGAGGAAAATTGATCAAAGTCCTCTTCTAACTCCTCAAAACGAAATGATGAATGTGGTATGGAAGGCATAAGTTAATATCTATGAGGATTTAACTAAATTATCTCAGTATGCAGGGGCTTATACAGCAGCGACAATGGACAAAGCCTCAAAGGTCAGCCAGCTAATCAAGGAAAAAAGATCAGAAGATCACTCAACTTGAAGTGCAATTAATAGAAGGACAACAAAGGATTAGTGAGCTTGAACAGCAGCTAGCAGAGAAGAGACAACAAAATGAGTGACTAATAGCAGTTGAAACTGGAGAAACAAAGGATTGATGAGCAGACTCTCCAGAAACAATAGGAGTTGTCTCAAGAATTAAGCAGCCTTTAGATGACAATTGAGCAAGAAAAGAAGGCAAAGGAAGATCAAATTGCACAAATGCAAGAACATATAGAAAGGTACAGGGGTTATCCATAGGTTAGTGAATTCAGAAAAGAAGCCTTGGAGATAACCAAAGCCTTATCTCAACAGTTGAACATCCTTTGCCATAATATATCATTGGCCAACCCATTGTGTGATATCTCTACATCACTGATTGAGAAGGAAGTGGACGCTAGACTGGAATTCGAAAAAACAGATGAAAGGATAACAAATTTTTTGTCTTGGCAAGATTCCATAGAAGGAATGGCTACCAACTTTCCAAAGATACAAGAATTGCATAAGGAAATCCTATTTTGAGAATGGGAGTCTCAGCTAATAAAAGTTGAAAGAGTAATTTCTAGATCCAGAGCTGCAATGAACGGTTTGATTGAATTAGTAAATAACAGTTTGCATATGTCTAACTTGATCTCTGATTGCTCTCCAGGTAAACTCCCAAAAGTAAAGGCACTGGAACATCATTGGAGACAGTCACTAACAAGCAAGGAAAAACAGATCAGAGAAGTGCAAAACTTGACATGGGATACATTCTAGTCTTTTCTAGTCAAGCCACATAGCCAACAAATGGACATGAAATGCCTTTCCGACGCCGTCAGTTGCATGATTCCTGAACTCTTTGTTGCCACCTACACAGCCCAACTACACACCAGGATGAGTCAACATCCAGAAATCCAGCCAATGCTTGCAATCTGTCAGCTACAAGCACAAGAAAGGAAGTTGATTCAATGAATTAGTTCAACCGCTATCACACTGCTATTTTTATAAAAAAATCTAGATTTTCATGTCTACAGTTAGAACAACACAGCGATTTTTGTTGATAGTTTGTTTTTTTATTATTTAAAGATCCTTTCATGTATTTAGTAATGGTCCTCAAATTTGTAAAAACTTGACTTGGGAGTTGCACTTCTGTACTTCTAATAATTTTTTTATCAAAAATGGATCAAAGTTCTGCATTTTTGTGAAAGAAGCTTTTTCAAGACTCACACTTTTGCATCTTTTGAAGGTTTTCTCAAATAGGAAAGCGGAATCTGAGTGTTGTTTACATCAGAAGAATTCAAATGCATACAGTACTATTATCATTGCTTTTGTCTTATTTCTCTATGTGAATGAACATTTCTTAAAACCTGCTATTATTGATATATGTATGTTTTTCAGACAAGTCTTTAGCATATCATTTCTAAAGTTTTTAGAATTGTTATCATTTGAATATATATGTCAGTAATATATATTGTGATGAATGTGATAATGTTTTTATAATTACTTTGTTTAACTTCTTAAACAAAGTAATCATTATATGAATGCATCTTTCTATTTTATGAATAAGCCATCTTTATCATTATTTGTCTAGTAGAAATAATCAGAAATCACATTGTTAACATGATACCCAGGATAGATTAGCATATTTTTATATTTTTTAATTGTAGGATAAAACACTTATCACCCTCATTACACATTGCAAAATAATCACCCAACAACTCATACATCACTAGGAAACTTGTCCCATTATATCCAGTCAGAGCCACCACCCCAAACAGAAAAGGAGTTGCACTAAGGTCCAGACCAAGTTGTTTTCCCTGATGTTGATGCATCGATTTTAGAGGCATCAACATTTTTGGTGCTAGAAGGAGGGCATGACCTATGAATGGCAAGAAAATCCAAATCCATAGCCCATTCTGAGAGTAAATCTCCCTCACCATCTTCTCCAACTTCTCCCTCGCATTCTAAATCTCCCATTTTCATGCGAGAAGTTGAAAAGACAACACCCACTGCTAAAAACTTGAACATATTGGACAAGTCTTCCCTTGAACGCCCTGAAGTTCAATATTTAATTCATAAACTTCAAGGGTTTTCAATATCTCAAGAATAGACTGAGTTATCCCAAGGCAGTGTGACTTCACAATACATTCCTTCTCAGCCTCTTACAAGATTACAGAGTGAAAAGCTTGGTATTGAACCAACAAAACTTCCTCTGCCTAGTCGAAAAAGAGCTAGAAATACACCTTTAGAGTCTAGAAGTGAGACTCTTTCATCATCATCATCCATTTCATCTGATCCACTGCAAAGTCAACCATCCATTCCCCAACTTCATATTATAGTCCAACAGGGTACAGGTACTCCGACATCCTCTACCAAACCACTTATAACTACATCCTCACTTTCTTCTATTGTTAGTGCAACAATGGCACAGAATCAACCACAACTGAGGCCATGGACAAATCCATGGGCAGTTGCGATGCCTGCACCCTTGAGTCAACTACCAACCCATCCTGAAAAATGGTTGCCAAAGTTTAATCCTGATATTGGCATACTAGCAGAAGAACACATAAACAACTTTATGTTGTCAATAAACTTAAAGTGACAGAAGAAGATGCTATTGTAAGGCTTTTCCCATACACCTTACAAGGAGCAGCTAGATCATGGTATTTTTCATTACACCAGGATCCACTAATAGTTGGAATGCTTTCCAAGAGCAGTTTTTAACTAAATTCGGAGATGATAGATCCACAACGACATTAATCAATGATCTCTCCAATCTTAAAACTGAGTCAAAAGAACCCATTAAAGATTTAAACTCACGATTTAATAATCTCTAAAATAAAATTCCTGCTATGTCTAAGCCCAGTGAAGAGGTTCGAAGTGAATCGTATATTTTTTCTTTACCTTCGAATATAGCCATCTTCGTTGATAGAGTTGCAAAGCCCACCTTAGCAGAGAATATGAAAGAAGCAATCGTTGTTGAAAAATGTATAATTACTTTAGAAAAGAAAATTACTCTTGAGGAAAGAAAGTCCAAAAAGTTTACTTTTAAAGATGATTCAAAAAATAAAGAAACTAAAGATCCATACGATATGGAGGGTTTGCAAAACGTACTGAAGACTATGTCAAACGAAATGGTAGAGATAAAGAAATAGGTAGCTGAAACCTCCACTAAAAAAATATTTAGGAACTTCAAAAGAATTGAATCAAAGCCACCTAATGCCATATCTAATGCAGACCCAGATCCAGATGATGATGATGATGGAGACACAATTTTGTCATCAGAGGAAATAGAAGAAGATGAGACAGTGGAGTGTCACGGTATGTGGGACTTCATTTTGCCTAATTCTGATACTGAGAGCGAACATGAAGCTCTCCGAGTAAATACCAGAAGTAAATTGCTGCAAAGCCTATTCAATCAACTCAAAAGAAGAAAAATACAAGCCCTATTGCCAAAGACAAGGCTCCCATGAAGAAAACTTCAGTTTTTCCTACCCAAAATCAATGATCATCTTCCAATCCACCCACATCATCCAAGACATTGGTAGTCTCTAACTCTATGGATTGCAACATTATTGAAGACATGAAGAAGACTAGAGCGAATATTTCTTTATTTGAGCTTAGCAAGCTCAAACATCAACAAAAATTGTTACTCAAAGAATTAAATGCAGTACCTTCTTATCCTCTTCAAAATGCTATATTATCTAAGGCGGCTAAAGGAATAGGTAAACCACCATCGGATAAAGTAGATGCTACTG
Source organism: Pinus taeda (assembly GCA_000404065.3). Lineage (NCBI taxonomy): Eukaryota > Viridiplantae > Streptophyta > Pinopsida > Pinales > Pinaceae > Pinus > Pinus taeda. Next base: position 186,529 of record APFE031080493.1, on the reverse strand, counting down.
ATGTTTTTTTGATCGTAGATAGATCTAATTCACATAATCCTCCTTTTCTCTTGACCTATGAGATCTATAATAGAAATCTGCACCACTGCTTAATAGATTCAGGGGCTTCATCAAACATAATGCCTGCCTCGGTTTGCTCAAAATTAAACATTGAGCTCCAAAAATCTGCAGTACATATTGTTCAGTTGGATCGAACTAAGGTTCAAGTCTTAGGAGAGATTAATTCAGTCACCATTAGATTATCAACTGATCCTAGAGTAGTCTAGAGAATCGATATATTGATTGCTGAAATCCTTGATTTTTATGGCTTAATTTTAAGCAAGGATTGGTCTGAGAAAATCCATGGTTACATTTCTACCGATTGGTCTCATATGTGGCTTCCATATAAAAGGAAACCAAATCAAATTAAAATTGATCGGGAGAAGCACATGACCCATACTGTAACGGAGTTTGAGCAGGAAAATCAACCCATAACTTTCAATAACAACATTCTTCGGAAATTACTCAGCCAAATCATTCTTTGGTAATTTTAATGCTCAACCATCACTTTTTTCTGTTAATAGTTTCACATCACAGATAGAAAATTTCTCACATACAGATACATCAAGGTGTGTTACTATTGCTAAAGAAATTATAATTAAACCTATAGATAAGCCTGTGTTTTGGTCTTTATATTTTGATGGATCAAAATCCAATGACGGTGTAGGAGAAGGATGTATTTTAGTTAGTCCTGAAAGAGATAAAACTATGCTATCATGTAGACTAGAATTTGAGTGTACAAGCAATAGTGTGGAATATGAGGCATTGATTCAAGGGCTCTATAAAGCAACAGGCCTGAAGATTCAATATCTAAAAGTATTTGGTGATTCGGAGATTGTCATCAGACAAGTAAGGAACACTATCCATTGCCTTTCAAGACATCTCAAGCATTATCAGTCCCTGGTTCAAGACCTCATATCTCATTTTCTAGAATTTAATATTTCTCCTATTCCCCGATCTCAGAATGCAGCAGCTGATTTATTAGCTAATGTTTCTTCTAAACTCCTTCCATTCGAGGATTACAGTCCTGATAGGTTTTCAGTTGAATTAATTTTTAGACCATCTGTTCTAGAAAATGTCACCAATTGGCAGGTATTTAATCATGATGAAGATATTTTAAATTTCTTAACTTCTGAAAAATCTTATGATGACCGGATTATTGATGAAAATGATCATGATATTCAAATAAAATAAAGACCAAATGAGAATTACATACCTAAATCTGTGGTCAAACTTGAAGATCTCTATGATATCAAGGATAGGTTTAAAAAAGTCACTAATTCAAAACTTCAAAGTTCTACTTTGAGGTTTGAATTAGTAAATCTTGGCATTGAGGCCAAACCACAAAATGTTAATCTGGGACTAGGGCTCACTTTAAGAGAAAGATTTGCTTTTATCAGATTGTTAAACAAATATAAAAAAAAATTGCTTGGAATTATGATGATCTGAAAACATATGATACTTCTATCATACAACACACAATTCCAATGATTTCTAAGGAGAAACCTGTCCAACAAAAATTGAGGAAATTCACCCCAATCTGGAGAGTCAGATCCAAGCATAGTTGAATAAACTCTTGAAAGCTAAGATAGTTTTCCTAGACAGGCATTCTAAACGGTTTTATAACTTGGTACCTGTTAGGAAGAAGAATGGTGATATTAGGATTTGCATTGATTTCAGAAATCTCAATAAGGCATGCCAAAAAGATAATTTCCCATTACCAACAATGGAGCAGACACTTCATTCAGTTGCTGGTTTAGAGTTAATGTCTTTTCTGGATGGTTTTTCTAGATATAACCAAATACTAGTGCATCCAGATGACATACTAAAAAATACATTCATAACCAAATGGGGGACATATGCTTATCGGAAAATGCCTTTTGGTTTAATTAATGCTAGAGATAATTTCCAAAGAGAAATGGATATAGCATTCAAAGGTTTGATTAGCAGATCAGTTGTTATCTACCTAGATAACATAATTGTCTTTTCCAAGAAGAGAGAAAATCATCTACATTATTTGAAACAAATCTTTGAATGATGTAAAAGGTATGGGATTTCATTAAATCCCAAGAAATCATTCTTTGCTCTTAATGAAGGTAAACTCATAGGATTTATCGTATCTAAAGATGGCATTTACATTGATCTAGACAGGATCAAAGAGATTTCTAATATTCCTCTACCAGACAACAAGAAATCGATGTAATCATTATTAGGACAGATAAATTTTGTAAAAAGGTTTGTCTCTGATTTTTCTCAGATTGTTTTACCTTTACAGACTATGATTAAGAAAAATTCAGTTTTCAAATGGGGACATGACGAAAATGAAGCCTTTGATTCAATCAAATAGGCAATCATTAATATTCCAAATTTTTCTAATCATTTTATTTTATATACTTTAGCATCTGAAACATCTTATGCAGTTGTGTTAATGCAAATCAATGATCAACAAGTTGAAGCACCCATATCCTTCTTCAGTTCTAATTTACAAGGTGGTGAACATAACTATTCTGAAGTAGAAAAACAAGATTTCGATGTCTTTAAATCTATTAAACACTTTAGGCCATTCCTCCTAAAAGCTCATATAAAAGTAATAGTCCCATTCTCTACAGTGACACAATTGCTAGTCCAAAGGGAAGCAGGAGAGAAGAGAGCCAACTGGGTTACAACATTACAAGAGTATGATTTAGATATTAAACCAGCAAAAATTGTAAGAGGTCAAGGTTTTTGCAGGTCATTAGCAGGAGCTTCTAATATTCCAGAACATGAATATTCAGATAATGCTCTTCAAGTAAATGAGATAAGTATCATGAATTCTGAATCTCTGTATGTAGATCTGGTCTTTTATTTAAAAAATGGATATGCTCCTCCTAGTCTCAATTACAAAAAAAAACGTGCCTTAAGATTAAAATCAAAACACTTCGAAATCATTGATGATGTGTTATTTATAAGGAATTATGATTCGATTTTGTTAAGATGCCTTGAAAAAATTGAAGCACAAAAGGTATTGCGAGAATTACAAGATGGTCTAGAAGGTGGACATTTTGGAGGTGATACAACAGCTCACAAGATAATACATGTTGTATATTATTGCCCAATTTGTTTAAAGACGCCCATGACTATGTAAGGAAATGAAAAATATTCCAAACTGCTAGTGGGAGACAAAAGAAACCAGCCTTTCTTTTACAACCAGTCAACATTGAACAACCATTTGAACAATGGGGGTTGGATATCATAGGAGAGATTGTTCCACATTCTTCCAAGCAGCACAGATATATCCTTATAGCCACAGATTACTTCACAAATTGGGTAGAAGCAATTCCTTTAAAGGTATTCGATTCTGATGCAATCATTGAGTTCATTGATCAATTCATCATTACCAGGTTTAGCGTACCTAATTCCCTCATTTTTGACAATGCATCTTATTTTTCTGGAAATACCATACTTGAATTTTCTCTTAAGAGAGGATTTAAATTAAAGTATTCTGCAAACTACTACCCTCAAGGTAATGGTTTAGCAGAATCAAACAATAAGAATCTCATTAAGATTATTAAAAGAACTATTTACCAGAATCAAAATAATTGGCACAAGTCTTTGATATTTGCATTATGGGTAGACTGCATAACTTAGAAGGCCTCAATAGGTACTTCTCCATTCAACTTAGTGTATGGGAAAGAAGCTATAATACCAACAAACTTAGCACTCCCATCTCTGGTCCTAGTGAAATTTATTGAAAAAAATCCCTCGTCTTCTATTCAATTAAGATATGGTCAAATCCTTAAATTAGAAGAGGAAACGGAAAAGGCCAAAATCACACATGGAAAACATTAATAGGTCATTAAATCTTCTTTTGATGCAAATTCTACCGCCCAAAATTTTTACAAATCGGTGATCTTGTTTTGAAATGGGACAAAACACACAAAGACAAAAGCAAACATACCAAATTTCAAAAGATGTGGCTTGGACCATTTCAAACCATTGAGAAGATAGGCTCATTAACGTTCATATTGCAAGACCTATCAGGAAAGAGAGATCCTCTTCCTGTCAATGGGCTTATCTTGAAGAAATTCTTTACTTAAGGAGGTAACCCCTTCTTACCTGTAAATATTCATTATGTAACTTTGTTTATTTTAAATTTTTATTTGTAGAAAATAAGGTTGTAAATAGCCTCCCATTGACCTTTTACTATTGGAAGGTTCTTTAAGGAAACACTGTAAATACTTACTTTCGATAGATGGAAACCATTTAGGAAAAAACTGCAGTTTTAGAAAGTTAGATAAAACATAAACTCTGGGAACCTCTTTTAGATTTGTAAAATCTTCACAAGCCTTGAAAATACTGTAAAATCATTCCAAGTTTTAAAGAGCCAAGAGAGGTTATTTGTGAAAAGTAAATACTTTTCCAAACTTAGCATCTACAACTCTAAAATTGTCATCCCTAAACTCTTAAGGAGAAAGTCATTCACCCCATCCACTAAGTTTATGATTTTTCAAAGTGTAATTCTAAAATATGTCTGATATAAAAGATGAGGGGTCTCATCATGAGCCTGCTTACCATGATCATAGGGAACTAATTAAACTGACATTACCAATACTGCATATCAACACAGGGTAATGGCTTATAATCATAAGACAAAGGGTCTCATCACAAGCCAACTTGTTCAGTTCAATTACAACCAGTGAATGGCATTGTCAATAGCTGGCCACCAAACCAGGAAAATGGTGTTTTATCTTTTAAAAATTGAAAGAATAAAAAATATATGTGTGTGTGTGTGTGTGTGTGTAAACATATCTTTTTGTATTTATTTTTCAAAAGTTATACTCTTAGATGGATGGGACAATGAATGATTAAATGGTTAAAAAGTAACCATGTCGAGACTATAAATGTCTATTGGTAGCAGAGGCACTACCTATGACAATAGAGTAAACTTAAAAGATAATTTGGAGAAGCCCCCTGCTTTATCTATACCAACCAATCAAAGCTTGAAGAAGCCCAGAATATTTTTATTTTTAAGATGGGAAAAGTTCTCATTATTTTCAGAGTTAATTTTTATTTAACTATTCTTAGATTGTTTTCTTTATCCTCAATGGTTTCCAAATTAAGAAAGTTATAGATATTGCATTACTTTCTTAGAAATAACTGTTTCTCCCAGTGAATTGCCAATTGTTGTGCTATACAACCCTCCCCATTTCAAAATTTTCATCTAAAACTTTAACAAGAAATGGATCCACTTTTTATGACTTAGATAAAATCAATAAAAAAAAAATTCAAAAGTTGTGATAAGCCGTTTGCTTTTAGGTTAAGTTCAATAACAATCACAACTTTGCAAAATCAACACATGAAAATCTTTATGAAAAAGGTCCGATCCAATTTAAATATTAAACAAGACCTTCTCGTAAAACAAATATAAAAGAATGTGTCGCATCCTTTGTTTTAAAGATAGATTTAAGGCTTCCATTGGCAATCGTCGATGTGATAACGCTATCGGAAGGTGCAAATCACAACTTATGAAGGAAACATTCCAAGGGGCCATGTAAACCCCCCCAATGCGATAATCCAATCACAATCAGCCATCGCTAAAAAACATGAAACACATAACGAATGCCCATTTGGAACCCACCGATGCGATTTCATTATTGGAAAGTGCACTTTTCAATAAGATGTGAAATATAATTGTTAAACAAATGGTTGCGGGTCTAAAGCATAAATCAATTGTAAATTAGAAACAAACGATTTATTGATTATCCCGCCTCCCTATGACATCTCACTATTTATTGCAATCGGAGCTATATAAGGAAATAGCTAAAACATAACGTTTGTGCCTCCCGATCTGCGATATGCGACTTTCGCTAATCGCTGATCAGGAAAGTCACGAGATTCACTTCAAAGAACTGTTACTAATATGAGCGATGTGACATATCATTATGGCAGTTAAGTATCACGATTGGAAGTTATGGAAATCATTAATACAACATTTATGGTTGAATCCTTCGAGGATTTTATCCGTGGTGATATTAGAGTCCGTATTGCTATCACACTTAATTACCATTAATATTTTATATTGTGTGTTGGCTTTGAACAGATTTTTCTCCATCACATTCTTTTGTTTCTTTTTGCAGAGCAAGTCTGAATTTATGAATCCAGCGAAAATGACAAAGAAATCAAAGAAACCAAAGGCTTCCGTCATAACCAAAGAGGAACTAGTGAAAAAGGTCTTGATAGTTGATACTACCTACCTTGGTCTAGGCAAGGATTCATGGGAAAGCATATACAATTTACTGGAAGCCGAGGATCCAGAAGAGATTGAAGAAGAAACGGGAACAACATATTCCACTGACAAGTCAGAGAGTACTCTTAAGGATTTGGCCAGCTCTTATCTTCATAGAATAGCATCCCGCACCAAAATATTACCCTACAATGACTTGGTCAAATGGGTAATTGAAAGTATCACCATAACAGATAGAAAATTCTTTACAGCTGATGGAAGGTTGTTTAGGTCGTTCAGGGCAAAAGATATCAAAAATATGTACCATTTTCCTAAACCATAGAGGTAGTGCAATAAGGCATTTTTTGGAATCCTTTGCCAAAGAAAATTCCATTGAGTTAGACCCTATCAAGTAGTGGAGGCATTATCCAAACAAACACAAGAATGAATCATCGGGTATGTACTATGTAGACTCCTTAGCATCTAGTTACTGCTATGTTGGTGCTATGATATGCAGACTCTTTGGAGTCCATGATTCGGCTAGATTTTCTATAGAGATAGTACCTTTAATTGAAGCAGTGATTACCTCTTATGTCATGGATTGGGCAACCATTTTGTCTGATAAAATGGCCAACCAAATCCTTTAATATAGGAAAAACAGGTTTGTGACTAACCGGGCAATACCCCCGTTTTATATGAGTGCCTACATTTTGGACATTATCTGTTTCAATTCTGATTACCCCATTTTAGGTTGGAAATGGACTCCACATGACCCAAACCCCATTCATATCTATCAGAAAGAATTGTGGAAAGTCCATTATGAAAATCATCTTTATATAATTTGACATGGTTTCATATTGTCTGTTCATTATGCTATATTCAATAAACCCACTCCTCGATTGTCCAATGAAGCCAGTATCGACCTAACATCAATTGGTAGTTGGTTTGGTGAAGAGATGTTCACCTACATTAGACTTTTCAGCAGCACTACTGATTCACATGTCCTCCCTTATACATTCATGGTAAATTATTTTCCAGAGAAATAGCTTATCAGATATCACAAACAGGGATGTCAAGGAACCTAAAGGAGTCCAAAAAAAAATGCCGCCTTCATTTCCCCTCCAATGTGGTACTTTCACACTACATGACTTCAAACTTTCAGAGAAGGACGCTGAGAATATTAAAGAGTTACAGTTGACAATCATCCCAAAGAGGCGATACGATCCAAAAACAGTCGCCTACAATTTCACCTCCCATGTCAAAATCGCCAAGTTTGAACATGAGAAGGATGATTATGATGATTTTTTTGCTTTAGCTGAGTTATTTTCTCAAGTGGAACAACTGGCAAAAATCAAATTGGGAGCAGAGGGATTAGAGGAATTTTTGAAGTTCAAGGCACAGAGGTTGCAAACACTACCTTTGGACTTGTTAAATACTACCTCTACAGTGCAACTGGAAGGCCACTGTGAAGAAAAAACTATTGAAAAGACTCCTGAAAAGGAAAAGAGCCCTGAAAGGGGGTAAACAAAGGAAGGAACTAGTGATATCCTTAGTACTGATATAAATATTAATCCTACTTTAATCAAGGAATGGGAGCAGTTCGACCTAATCATCAAAAACCCGAATAAATCCCAAGAGCTCACTACACCAAAATCATCCACAACACAAAAGCCTAAAGTTATTAGTGTTCCAATTGAAGGGACAAGTGGCCAACCTGGGATTTAGTAGGATATATAAATCATTCCCAAAAATCCTACAGAGGGTATTGTACTAAGAACAGAAGAAATACCACCCCTAGATGTATTCTACAGTCCAAAGCACAGGGCTGTGATTAAAAGACAGAGGAAAAAAAGGAAAATTGATCAAAGTCCTCTTCTAACTCCTTACGAAAAAATGATGAATGTGGTATGGAAGTTAGAAGTCAACCCCTCTGAGGATTTAACTAAATTATCTCAATATGCAGGGGCTTATACAATAGCAACAATGGACAAATCCTCAAAGGTCAGTCAACTGATCAGGAAAAAAGATCAGAAGATCACTCAACTTGAAGTGCAATCAGTAGAAGTACAACAAAGGATTAGTTAGCTTGAACAGCAGCTAGCAGAGAAGAGACAGCAAAATGAGCGACTAAGAGAGCAGTTGAAACTGGAGGAACAGAGGATTGATGAGAAGGCTCTCAAGAAATAATAGGAGTTGTCTCAAGAATTAAGTAGGCTTCAAATGACAATTGAGTAGGAAAAGAAGGCAAAGGAAGATCAAATTGCACAAATGCAAGAACAGATAGAAAGGTACAGGGTTTATCCACAAGTTAGTGAATTCAGAAAAGAAGCCTTAGAGATAACCAAAGCCTTGTCCCGACAGTTGAACATCCTTTGCCATAATATACTATTGGCTGACCCATTGTGCGATATCTCTGCATCACTGATTGAGAAGGCAATGGATGCCAGACTGGAATTGGAAAAAACAGATGAAAGGATAACAAATTCTCTGTCTTGGTAAGATTCCGTAGAAGGAATGGCTACCAACTTGCCAAAGATACAAAAATTGCACAAGGAAATCCTGTTTTCGAAATGGGATTCTCAACTAATAAAAGCCGAAAGAGAAACTTCTAGATCCAGAGCTACAATGAACGGTTTGATCGAATTAGTAAATAATAGTTTACATATGTCTAATTTGATCTCTGATTTCTCTCCAAGTAAACTCCCGAAAGCAAAGGCACTGGAACATCATTGGAGTCAGCAGCTGGAAAGTAGGGAAAAATAGATCGGAGAAGTGCAAAACTTAACATGGATACATTATGGTCTTTTCTAAACAAGCCACATAGCCAGCAGATGGCCATGAAATGCATTTCCGACACAGTCAGGTGAATGATTCCTGAACTCTCTGATGCCACCTACACAAACCAGCTATACTCCAAGATGAGTCAACCTCTAGAAATCTAGCCAATGCTCGCAATCTGTCAGCTACAAGCACAAGAAAGGATATTGATTCAATCAATTAGTTTAAACCGCTATCGCACTGCTATTTTTATAGCAAATTCTAGATTTTCATGTCTACAGTTAGAAAAACACAGCGATTTTTGTTGATAGTTTGTTTTTTTATTATTTAAAGACCCTTTCATGTATTTAGAAAGGATCCTCAAATTTGTAAAATCTTGACTTGGGAGTTTCACTTCTATACTTCTAATAATTTTTTGATCAAAAGTGGATCACAGTTCTGCATTTTTGTGAAAGAAGCTTCTTCAAGACTCGCACTTTTGCATCTTCTGAAGATTTTCTCAAATAGGAAAGCGAAATCTGAGTGTTGTTTGCATCAGAAGAATTCAAATGCATATGGTACTGTTATCATTGTTTTAATCTTATTTCTCTATGTGAATGAACATTTCTTAAAACTCGTTATTATTGATATATGTATGTTTTTTAGACAATTCTTTAACATATCATTTCTGAAGGTTTTAGAATTGTTATCATTTGAATATATATGTCAGTAATATATATTGTGATGAATGTGATAATGTTTTTATAATTACTTCGTTTAACTTCTTAAGCAATGTAATCATTATATGAATGCATCTTTCTATTTTATGAATAAGCCATCTTTATGATTATTTGTCTAGTATAAATAATCAGAAATCACATTGTTAACAGGATACCCGGGTTAGATTAACATATTTGTATATTTTTTAATTGTAGGATAAAACACTTATCACCCTCGTTACACATTACAAAACAATCACCCATCAACTCACACATCACTAGGAAACTGGTCCCATTATATCCAGTCGAAGCCACCACACCAAACGGAAAAGGAGCTGCACTAAGGTCCGGACCGGGTGGTTTTCTTCAATGTTGATGCAGCGATTTTAGAGGCATCAACACATCCATGAGAAGAATTCGATTTGGAATGGGAAGCCTTCCCTTTCCCTTTCCTTGCCTTACTTGTTAAGGCCAGATTTTCTTCATCATCATTCTTGGATGAAGAACCATCTTGTGTGCTCCTCCTAATCTCCTCTCACATAAGATCTAACCATAGTCGTTCCCAATTCAGTAGTTTCTCCCTTCCATTCACAGAGTCCTGGTAGCTATTCAAACTCCTTGGAAGGCCAAGGAGAGCAAGGCTCACCATATCTTCATTGGCAGTAGTTATTCCCACACTGCCAAGCTCATCTCTATAAGTGGTGAGCTTGTTCAGATATGTGGAAATAGTACCACCCTTCTCCATCTTGATTCTTCAAAACTTATCCTTGACAGCCAATTTCCTCTAATCGCTACTATTCTGGTAGAGGTCCTTCAATGTCTTCCACTTTGAAAATGGAGTATCCTTCCCATGGAGACTCGAGACAATATGGTCTCGAACTCCCTCAAGGATGATCCGTCTTGCCTTCTCCACACACTTCTTCCACTCAGCCAACTCTTGTGCATTAGTTGAAGTTAACTTTGGGATTTCTTGATCAATGAATTCCTTTAAGCCATTGTCTTCTAATACAACCTCCACTCTATCTTTCCATGCTATGTAATTCTAGCTTCCTTCCAAGGCATACTCGAGTCTCAAGCCATAGAATGTCATTGGCCAACCTTGAAGTATGATATGAATTCTATTTGCACCTGCAACCCCAAACTTCAAACTTCAAATTCTCTTCTCAGTATACTACTCACAGCTTCGATACCATGTAGAATTTTCTACAAATCCAACTCCGATACCATGTATAAAATTCTCTACAAATCCAGCTCTAATACCGTGTATAAATTTGCTCACAGGCAATCTTGGCTTCTCTCAAGCCTTCCTCTCTACCCTCCAAGCTCCTATTTCCTTACGTTGTTCCTCTGGGATGATTCACCTTCAACCAAGTGGAACACTCTCTCATACACTGTCAAAACTATGCAATCCTCAAGGAATTATTGTTTCACTGCATGCATGAGTTTTCTTTATAAGAAAACACATGCAACTGATAGTACACTATCCTTGACTTTAATCTCAATTGGGTCTTTCTCAGAATAGACATGCATGAGCTTCTGATGAGGGAATCTTCAGTTAAATGGAGTACACTAGTTGAGTGCATGCATGCATCAACTGACTGTTAACTCGCCATTAGTTCCTCAAACAGTTTGGAACTAGTTTAACTGGACTTAACTCAGTAAACCAAGTTAACTAATTACAACTCAAATATAACTCAATCTTATCTCCTTAATTTAAGGGATAACTCTTGCATGACTTCAGAAAGACTTCTAACTTGAATTTCTCCAACTAATTAATTCAACAATGGATTAATCAATTATTTCCAAGTAGTTGTTAAGACTAAATTCGATTTTAATTCACAATTTAATTCAAGGAAAAATTAAATTGGAATATTCTTGTTGCCACATTTCAACAAATTTGATACCACTTTGTAACACCCTCCTCCCACATCTACCCAAGTAACTAGCCAACCTGGGTAAACATGTGACGAGAGGCTACTATGATTGGATTTGACCTCCTATGTGAATTTAAAGAAGTGGAATCGATGGAAACATCACACACAGTCATCCAACATACTCTTCAGGACCTGCAGAAACCAATCCAACACTTCAGAGAGATTTCTGTTGGGTCCTACTAAAGTTTTGACCATCTTAGGCCTCAGTCACTCTCATGCTATGGGCATGACAATGTCCAGAAGCCCAAAGTCACTCTCACAAGGACCCAAGGACCCAATTTGCTAGTTTTATGCCAACAACCCTGGGATTTAAGCCACTTTTTTAGGCCCAAAGCTCGGGTCACTGCCCAGAATGGAGTGATAGCTTGCGATTAGTAAAAGAATATGAAAACAATGATTCCATGGAAATAAGTAGAACAAGACCTTAACCAAACTCCTACTTTCCATGACAGGCATTTCGTTAAACATGTCATCAACATGTAACCTACAGGTGTAAACAACAAATTAAGTATAGGGATATCATACTTATATGAGAAACACTATGAACCATTGTTCCCTCATGTCATTTTCTGCATTATAATCTATTAGGCCATAGATACATTATCCATTCATTTACAATTAAAAACATGTTGAGAGCCATGCATAGGCGCTATCATAAAACATACATATAACCAACATAATAGGGACAAAAATATCATAAACATATCAGCCATAAAATCCACATATACAATAATACATTTACACATGAAAATCAAGGGGATGAATTTCTCATTAATGAATGCAATAAAACAACTAAGGTTGGGACTACCATGTTCCACCCGACCATAGGTTGGTTGAGCTTCAACAAATCACACCTGTGCCATATTCCAAGCATGAATGTGGGACTCATAGAACACACCAAAAAAACACCAAAAAGCATGGATGCCATTCGAGTTCTTCGTCCACATTGTGAGGAATTTGAGTACCTCATAGTCTCTTAGGCTTTACCGTAATCCACGGTCTGCTCTAGGGATCACTAGGCCCTACACCGAGACACACTCTCCAGGATTTACCGTACATCCGATCCAAGGACTACTAGGCCCAATAGAGACAAATCCACCCCTTGGATTTACCATATATCCACCATTCACCAGAAAGGATTCCTAGGCCCACCGAGGCACACAATCTGGCTTTACTACAACCCAAAATCCAGTTCAAGGGTTACTAGGCTAGTGGATTTACTATGATCCACAGTCTAGTTCAGGGATGACTAGGCCATGTGTTTGTTAGTTCAGAGATCCACCCCACTCAGCTTTGAATCCATTCGACCATCCCACATTAACCGAATATGAGAAACCCATCTCATCAAAGCTATTAGGAAATGGAAAGGCTAGGTTGAAGAACACTGTCACACCTGGAGAAACCCATGCCATGATAGAAAAAACCACATGCAATACCATGCATGCCAAATCTAGCAAGGAAAATACACATGCAAGTCGATACCTACAATGAAGCCTGTTGTAGCTGCTTGATCCTGCCTATTTGTGCTTGACCTTTGCTTCCTCTTTTCTTCTTTTCTTTTCTTTCTCCAATGTCAAAGTGCTCCAAGAAACTCTAAGTGTCCAAGAGTGAGAGAGAGAGAGGGAATAATGAGATAGCTCCAAAGCTAAATTGGCAAAAGGTTACCAATTGATCCTCAGAAGACTTTTTATGAATGAGGCCTCTATTTCCTTCATTTTCCATTATTTTCCTTCAATTTTCTCCACACATGCAACCTGTGACCTTTCACCTTCCTTTTCTCCTAATTTCCATTATTTTCATAAATAAATGTGCCAAAAATTCCATTTTGCCTTTCCAAAGCCTTAGCCATTGCCTTTGTCAATTTCCTTAGCCATAAACAACCAAGTGAACACCCCCTAGGATGTCTTGCCCAACATTCAGTTTGGAATAAGTGTCCCATCAACTGTGGTTATTGTTTTTAACTTTTATTACATGGAATTTTCACCAGGGTTGTTAGACACTTATTAGTCCATACATTCATTAATCAATCAATACTAAACGATTCATAACAAGAGCCATAAGTAACATAGATCATGTAACCAAAAATAACCAGCATAGGAACCACACTATCTCAACCATAATATCACCAACATAATAAATACAAGTATACATGAATCACAGTAGAAGAATAACTCTAATATGTTAAAATACTAACCAAGTCAGGGAATTCCACGTACCATCTGACCATAGATTGGGCTGAACCAAATATTTCTTTTAGCCAATCATCCCCACACCATATTCCAAACATGAATGTGGGATCTCATGGAATAAACCAAGAAAAAACGAAACCAAGGCTTCCAAAGGCCAAACCACCTCAACTCTTGACCGCAGTGGTTCCATGTCTACTGTCAAACATCACTAACATCAACCAAATCAGTCTCTACCAAAGTTGTCCACGACTTTAGGAACTAGTAACTCAACCCACAACCTTTCAGGGCTCTAGAGTATTTATCCAACCCTTCTCCAAGGACCAGTAGCTCAACCCACCAAGGGATCTAGTGATCCAGATTTTCTCAGCTACCAGAATTAACCAATAGATTTTACTTTTGTGATGTTAGCAAACTTGCATGTGAAAGAGTATGAAAAAACACATGTGCATAATTTAAGGAAGAGGATACATAACAACAACCATGAAATCAAATAAAACACACAACTTGATAACGTGGTTCACCCAGTGTGTGCTACGTCTTCGGGCATGGTGTAAAGAGTGAGCAAGCCACTTAATTAAGCATTGCTAGATGATGACGAGTACATGGTGTATTCTTTGTCAATACAAGGAATAAATCCCTCAACTAGAGTGGCTTGTCTCTCGACATGATGATGTCTCATAGGAACTCTCACTCATAAAAGCTCTCCTTTAACATGACAAAATATCAAACTCTCACATGAAGTGGCATACAAGGATCCCCGAACAAAAGGGAAAATGAGGATCTCAACATCAAAACATTATCTCAGCAAAAATAAACATCAGACATGACATCAGTGCATCTTATACCTCCACATCCAGGGATGGCTTGAAAATTCACACATCTACTGAATAAATAGACTGCATGGTTGAATTCTCAATGAAAAGCTGTGAAATCTAACTGTAAACTTGACCCCCTTATGACTCGGTCAAATTTGGGCTCCCCGAGAATCTCAAAGGTTCCCCAAAGATTCTCTTCTACAGAGTGACTAAAATTTGACTACTCAGATGAAGAAATTTATCACACCATCACAATCCTTGTGAAAAACTAAGAAGAAAGAGTATAAAATTTGGCCTAGTTCTGAAACTGTCATTTTTAGGCCTTCAGGGAATATTTCAGATTCCTCAATATTCCACAATTATTATTTTCTTCAGGTTGACTCAAATTTTGTTGCTTAGATGAGGAAACTGATTACAACATCACATTCTGTGTGAAAACTAGGAAGAATGAGTATAAATTCGGCCTAGTTCTATCACCTTCAAAAATTGGCCTCGAGGGAATCTTTCAAATTCCATGCAGATTACTGCGTCATGGTTTCACCTTCATAGTTCCACCTTCAATGTCGTGTCTTTGGAAAATCTGTTGCTCATGTCAGAAAGTTGTATGCACCATCAGACTCCTGGTGAAATTCTAAGTAATTTGAGTATAAACGCGGCATAAATATGTCACTGTGAAAATTTGGACCTCTAGGGAATCTCCAAGATTCCTTCTTTTCAACAAAGAATATTCTTCTAGAAATTCGTGCTAGGCATGGTTCTACTGCCTTGGCATCCATGCATGCTCCCCAATCTCTCTATCTGGTGAACTAATGAATTTTGGTTTATAATTGTTTTTTTGGGTGAAGAATACAATGTCGAGCCACTTTTGCTATTGGTGGCATTGTAAAATTACATCGGGGTGGTTGGGGGTTCCAACCTCGCCGACCCCCTATGGGCATTTATTTTGTTGGTGTATTAGTGTTTTGGGGGGGAACTGCCTATTGGTGAGCCAACCTATATGACCAGGCAGGTTTGAACCCCACTAAACCCATCATATATGGTGCCATTATCATGTAATGACCATGGGCCATAGGGTGGCAGGTCCACCATTGGAGGGGGTGGTGGCCTGTTATTGCCCATTTTTTAATTTTTTTTTTGTTATAAAAACAAATTGGACAAAGAATTTTGAATGGAACGAGTATTTTAAGTAGGCAACAATTTCACCAGTCCTGGATGTTGGAAACTATTGAGGAAAGTGTCAAATTGTTGCCTCATTAATGGCCACCAAATTTAGTAGCTCCTCAAGATTTAGCCGAACTCCAAATTTAGTTGGTGCTCTGCTAACTTTAGCTAGTGGGCCTAGTTGACCAAAATTTTGACTCACCATAAATTTTGCATATGATGTCGAATTGAGGTGTCATTTGCATCGTTGAAAATCTTGTGACGAGCTCTTCGATTTGAGACTAGTTTCATGATAATACAAGGACTTTAATTATTAAGTTTTTCCTGAGCCCTCTTTGATCATTGTGTGTTTCTGGAACCACCTGGATCATCCAAAGTTTTTGTCACATCCTAGGATCTAGGACTAGTAACTCATCCCAAGTTTTTATAGGGCTTCGAGATCGTTTGTTCCAACCCATGACCATAAGGAACCTAAGCACCAATAAAAAAATGACAAATGGAGAAAATTCACAACACCGTGACTATCTAAGAAATGGCAAGGCAAGGCTAAAACCACTATCGATCCAGGAAAATCTCCATGCCAATGACAACACTTCACCAAATAATCACATGCATATGCCATGCATCCGGAAATCAATAATGAAATCACATATGCAACCTATTATCTACCAAGAAATCTATATGTACTTGTTGATCCAATTGTTCCCTTGCACTTTCCTGCTTTTGTTTTCCTTCTTTCTCCAATTGGAGTGAATGCTATAGTGATCCAAACATGCTCCAAGAATGTTTTAAGTGTGCAAGAGAATGAGAGAGACACACAAGCTCCAAAGATGAAATAACAAAAGTTTAACTCGTCAAAGTCGTGAACTGATCCTCGGAATCCTTTTTATCATCGACACCTCTATTTTCTTCATTTTCCTTCATTTTCCCTTAAATTTCCCTCTCATGCAAATGTGTGTCTCTTCACCTTCCTTTTCTCCTATTTTCATAAATAAAATGTTAATTAATGCCACTTTTCCTTTGGCAATGCATCTACAAATTCCTATAGCCATTAATTAATCACATGTGATATCAATCACTATGCTTTTCCCAACATTCAACTTGGAATATGTGTCCTGCGACCTTGGTCTTATATTTTTATTTACATAGAAAATCAACCACAAGTTGTTACAATTGGACATATGGGTTTACGCAATAGGACCTCCAATATGGATGTGTGTTGCTCAAAAATCACCCAAGTCACACATGTCAGTCTCCAACATTTGATCAAAGATGATGATCCATATTAACATCAGTTTTAGGGATTTTTACCTCCAACGTGATTTATGGGGTAATTAAGATAGATATTGAGAAACCACAACATGGGTTTTGTGTAGAGTGAGCTCATTTAGGTGAGTTGCAAGCATATTTTCAAAATAATGCATGGTTTGGGAGGCATTTATGGTTCTTTAAAACCGGATTTCCTAGATTTCATGTTGTGGCCAACAAATGTAGTAGCAGAAGAAGAGATTCAAATTGTCCATTAAATTAAGGAGGAGATCACTCATTCTGAGTTGAAATCAATCTATTTTCTTGATTCATCAATCTCTAAGATATATTTGAGCCTAAGAAGTTGTGTTTCATTTTTGTATAAATGCCAAAGAAAGACTATGATGGAGAGCAAAGTTGGAGAAGTGGAAACATTATGCTAGTAATATATTTAGTTGATTGTATTTCCTATGTTCAAAAGCTTTGTCCATGATTTGATTTAGAATTGTTTTTCTTGCTTAGGGGGTTCTAATTTTATCTTATGCACGTGCGACCAACTAGGAGGTCCCCCTACAAGGATGCATGTTGCCATTGTTTTCTTCACATACTAATTTTATGTTTCATTTTGTTTTCATAGAAAAAAATAGATTGCAGTTTGAAATTGTTATGATTGTTGATGCTCAACAATCTTTTTCTTAATTTAAAAAATGGTTTCCAATTTGTTAGGGCCTAAATCTACCTCAGGCTGAGAAAGACAGAATCTAGGGTAACATCAAACCACGCTTAACCTGGTAGCTAGCCCTACCAGGTCAGGAGAGGGCTCTCTCCCTGTCAATCTCAGTAAAATATGATCAATGAGGCTTGAGATGATTGATATAAAGACTAATTTTAGGCTAGGTATGTTTAGAAGAGTTTGATTGAATTTGATGATGTTTTGCTGGCTCAAATGTGAAAGGCAGATTTGGGTCCGAGGAATGGACTAAGTTTTTCAAAGATCTCTATGGAGCGAGGTAGGCAAATGGTTTGGTACTTAAATTGAGTGAGATGGAGAGATTTTAGACTGGTGAGGAGTTGGAGAGGGCATGAAAGTCTCAGGGATCCTCTTCAAACAGCTGAAAACATAAATAACTAAACAAAACCCTAGGTAGAGCACTGCAATTCAATGAATTCTACCTTTATCCTTGTTTCATTTAGTTGAGATGAACAGAGAGAGATAATGGCATACATAAAACACATGTAAACTTGCAATTACAAAAAGGAAAACAATACCAAATCAAGTTGCCACAAGAATCCCATAGAGTGCTGCAAACCCTGGTCTATTCCTTTGCTAAACTGCTGAATTGAATGTACAATAATGCTCAAAGCATTCACAAGAGTCCAAACTTTACCAATGACTAAAAAATTACAAGATATAGGAAACCAACAACTTATCCTAGCCTCTAGGGGTCGAGCTCATAAGTTTAGGATCTATTCTAACAAAGTCTAAACTGAGAACTAAAAAGTAGGCAATGGAACAGCTTGCCTCTAAAAACTAGGGAACTGATTCTCTATTGCAAACTACCTTTTCATGGATGAATCTACCTCTATAAGTGAAAATTTAACATATTTACATCAAAATCCATCAATTTACATCAAATTACATCATGAGTTTGACTATGAGAGAGAGAAAAGTCAAACTGAGAAAAAACTAGGTGAAAAAACAGAGTTTTTTGGCAAAAAAGTCAATTTTCCATCCTGTGCGTTGCGCCTCTATCCCTGTGCGTCATGCCTTTTCTTAGCTGATTTTGGAGGTCTTCCTATGCACCAAATTTTCTCCAAATGGGCTTGTTGGAAAGGTCTATCTATCGAATTTCCGGAACAAGTGGAACTTCTAAATTTAGAGTCCATTTGCCACTCCAAAACTGAGTTCTCCCAACACTGCTTTCTGTGTGATCAAAAAGGGGCAGAAAGGTCATTTTTGAGGTGTTTTTGACCTTTTTGGAAGCTCAAAACCTATCAAAATTTCTTAGCCATGTGATGGAATTCATATTTTTCCATGAGGAATCCAAAAGTGTTGAGTTTTCCTCAAAATGAGGTCTCTAGCAAAAGCGCGCGCTAAGGGGCGCGGCGCACCAAACGGAAAAACCTGTTTTTTAGGCCAAAATTTCAAAAGTTGCAAAAAGTTTCCCAAATTTCTTGAAATTTGGACTAAGTGTCCATCCTCAAGTGTTGTGTTGGGCTAAGGAAGCCTCCGCCAAGATCTAGAGTCTATCTTTCTCTTTTCTCTTCCTTGATGCTTTCTTCAACTTGGCCTTCAAAATCCTAATTCTTGTTTTCCACACCTTGTTTCTCGCCAAGTAGTGGTAGGCCATGTGCCTCAACATATTTTTCTCCCCGTTGGCCTTCTCTAGCATCTCTTCCAAGTGCATGTTTACCCTTTCAAGCCAATATTCTTGATCAGCTTCAATCTCTTGCTCTAATGGTATCAACTTGATTTTCCTCCTCTTGGACGCTTGCCCGTTTTCTCTTATGTTTTACAACTTCATGGATGAGTGGGATTGATGAGGGGAGGATTTGATGCTAGCTGTAGGGTTTTTAGGGATTAATAGGGTTTAGAGATGCAAATTAGGGTTTGGAAATAGTGAAAATTTGTTAGGTATTAGGGTTTTAGGGATAAGGGGCGTAGGATGAGTGGAAATGAGAGAGGGAAAGGGAAATGAGACTTGGGAAATGTAGTGGAGGGGAATGTAGAAATGATGTAGGGGAATAACAGCAAGAATGACAACTTTTGAAAACCCTAGGAAAATTTTCAATACAATATGTAGCAAACTAGGGTTTCAATTTTCACCAATTTACACACTATGAAAGAGAAGAAAATCCCTTGCAAGTTTGGAAGATTTGGAGCTTGGAAAAGTTAATGAGGTCACTTGGATGAATTTCAAACTTGAAATATAGGTGCACCACACCCACTAACAGGTGCGTTGCACCAGTTGAAGTTTTAATGTATTTTCTGAGTCTCTGTACGTCGCGCCGACCAGGTGCGTTGCGCCTCAACCCAAGTGCGCCGTGCTTTTTGCAGGACACTTTTGAAGGCCTTATCGATGTCCAAATTGGGTGTAGGATATCTCTTTGGAAATCTTATTGAGTCTACTTTCTAACACAACTTGAATTTTTCAATTTGGAGTTCATTTTCCCTGTCAAAAATCAAATCTCCCAAGACTGGTGAAAATGTGAAAAATGAGGCTGCTTAAAGGCAAAGTGTTGTTGCAGTCCACTTTTGAAGGTCTTCCTCAACCCCAAATTGAGCTCATGATAGCTCATTGGAAATCTCTTTGTGTCTAGTTATCATTTGACTCATCAAGAAAGTCATTTGACCAACCAAGCTAGGAGAAATCTTGATGTTTCCAAGGTCACTTCAAAGGTGCATCAATTCTCCTGAGGCAACTGTATTTTTGACATTTCTCTAAAACCATGACACCTGTGTAAAACGTGAAGAGGTTTTCTGTCAGTTTTCCCTACATTCATCTTTTCTTGCTCAGAAACATATTGGGTAAAACCATCCCGGATGTGTAAAACAGGCGGCTTTGTCAATGAGTGAATGAAGGGGGATAAGGGCTTCTAAATTCTGAGAAACTTTTGGAGTAGGGGAGGATGTTAGGCAAGGGGGAAGTGGATTCAAAGATTGAGTAGGGGAGGGGTCCCAAGAGGGCAAAACACAGGCCTAGCTAGAAACTTGTCAAATTGTAGCAAGAAACTAGGGTTTGTGTGAAAATGAGGAATTTGAGGGATATCAGTGATGGGAAGTGTTTAATAAGGTACATTAAGGATAGGGGAAGGTGTATGAACATCAGGATACAAGTTTTGTTGATTATTTGACCATCCAAGAGAAATCATTTTCAAAACCCTAGGAGAGGGAAATGAACCTTACCTAGGCACAACTGAAGCATGAACAAGGTGTAAAATGACCCATTGGAACTTCACTTGATGATGAAAGCCCTATGAATGATGGTACACTCAGCTGAATGGTGACATGGGCCGACATTTGGACAACTTTGAAAGGAGTGAAAGAAAACCCTAGACCTAATACCTAGTGACCAAATTTTACTTGAAGATTCTCTGAAGTGAAAAAATTTGACTATAACATCCTAAAACCACTTTGTAAGAGCATATTTGATCACTGGTGGAAGCCTTCAAAAACTGACACTAACATTGGCTCCAATGGGGATTGTAGCTCCTTGGAGGTGCCAAGAACAACAGATCTTTGGGAAAGCAGACCAGTGCCTTATCCATTGGGCAATGGAGTCAAAAACTCAAGCTGAAATTACATGACTAAATACTAATGACTCAAAACTGACTCAAACAACTGACTAAAACAAAAAATGACTCAAGACTTACTTAACTGAAACAAGTACTTACAAAGCTTTTTGAATGGCAGTAGACCATCAATATTTGAGGGCTTCAAATCATGATGACAACCACCTGCCTACTGTTGAAATATGTACAATCATGTGAAGTGGGCCTTCCAATGTAACCAATCCAGCAGATGGCTACATACTAAAATTCTACTCTCACTTTCTCCAAAGAGGTAGAACAATGTACATGTAGGCAACTCACAATAACAACTGAAACCAAGGCTTATGATAAGAAACCAGGCAACATTCATCTTCTCTAATGCTTGCAAAAGAATGCCGAAGGGATCTTGATAATCTTGAAGCATTAGCTTGTCTTGAGATCTAACAGTAAAATTACAAGTACTCCCTTCATTCTGATCTGAAAGAACAACTGGTTGCCGAGTGATGGGAAGGCATAGAGAGGTATTAGCTTCTGCTCTATGAGTGTCAGCTGTAAATTCCTCGAGCATGAGAAATTCTGGCATATTGTCTCTCTCAGGCTCGTATTCCTCAATTTCATGGTCTAGGTCATTCTCAAACAAAAAACAATCTTCAAGATTATCAAACATGACAGCCTTATCATTTTCTTTTTTTTAACTGAAACGGTTAAGTTTTATTGATAGAGAGCTGGTCGGGAAAAGCCTAATCGACCATTACAATTTCCAAAAGTTACAAAAGCACTCTTTCCACTTAAGGAATGGTTTCCTTGATCGGAGATTCTGCATTTATGCTAATCATTCCTTCTTGTAGAGAGCATCCAATATTTGCCAATCTGTCTGCGTCTTTGTTTAGTCCTCTGAGAATGTGGCATATTTGAACCAAATGGAAGTCTTTCAGAGTTTTGTTTACTCTTGCTAGCTGTTTATTCAGTGCCGGATCCTTAAGCCTTTTCTTTTTTACCATTGTTTTTATCAGCAATTCTGAATCACCTATGATTAGAATTTCGTTTGGATTTTCTTTTCTAGCAATTTGGCAGGCTTTTAAGAGACTTAGAATTTCAGCTTGATTGTTGGTTTTCAGTCCAAGGGCCCAGCCGAATTCTTCTTTTTTCCCGTTTTGGAAGAAGATCACACCTCCTGCTCGTGACCTCCCTGGGTTGCCTTTTGAGGCTCCATCAAAGAAAATAGTACACTTGTCTTGGGATTTCCACCACTTGTGTAAGTTTTCCTCAGATTCACGGATCTACCATCTTTCCTTGTGGTTTGGGTGCATATTTGCTGAATGTCTGGCCTTTCCTGTATAATCTTCCAACCACGCTCTTTCTTCGCTTCTAAGGGAGTCGTCTTCCTTTACTGAAGAGTGATTAAGAGTTTCTAAGAGAGTTTCTTTTCCTATTCCACCACTTTTGTTGCGGGCAGCTCAGTGTTATTAAAAATAATCTCGTTCCAGGCTAACCATATTTTCCAACAAACATATTTTGGAACAGCTATCCACACTTTGTGCCAAATTGATTTGCTGACAGTACAGTGGGGATAGCTGGCATTACAAGAAGTGAACATGGAGGCTATCGTGCTTTGAGTTGGGGGGCTCACATTCAGCCCGAAGAAGAAGGTGGACCATACCTCCTTCATAAAATCACACCCTATGAACAGATGATTTGCAGTTTCCAGATCTATTTTGCAGAGGGTGCATCTGTGTGGTCCTGCTATATTCCTTTTGCACAAATTTTCTCCAGTAAGAATTTTGTTGTGAAATAATGTCCAAAAAAAGAAGTTGATTTTGGGAATGCTGAAGTTGTCCCAAATCTGCGTCCACACAGTTTCCCGGTATGGCGATTCTTGTTTGCTTTGCAGTTGGTAGTATCCTTGGCTTGGTGTGTACACTCCATTCTTGCTCCAGCCCCAAGTGTCTTCATCATCAATGTGAACTGGAGCAAATTCAGAGATTGCGTCATTGAGGGCTGCCAACTGAGCATTTAATTGTTCTGGAATTCTGGGGAAATTCCATCTCTCCCAATTGCCATTACTATCCCATTCTGAGATATCCTCGATTTTCCTAATGCCTTTTGCTCGAAGCCAGTCTCTAATCTCAGAGATCTCCTTATTTTAGGTAAGAGGGCGGTGTCCCATTATACAGTCTTTCCATAGCTTGGTTTTTTTCCCATTCCCTGGGATGCGATACAAGTGGGTTCTGAAAAACTCTATGCCTCTGATGCACAATTTCCAGGCCTTCGTGCCTTTTGGGTATTTCTCCGGCTTGAAGGTCTTGATAGTCTGATTTTTGAGATATTTCTTCTTGAAGATCTGGCTGATTGGATGGTTGGGCTCAGCGCAGAGCTGCCATAACAACTGGCAACCCAGAGCCAAATTTGCGTGAACGGGGTCGCGTATTTGAAGTCCTCCTTCTGCCATCGGTCGTTTCACAGTTTCCCAACAGATTAGATGGAATCTATTGGTGTTCCCATGCCCACCATTCCACAGAAAATTGTGCATGAGCCTGGAGATTTGTTCTGAAATGAATTTAGGAGCCATCATAAGAGAAGCTTGGAATGTGGGCAAAGCCGAGAGGAAAGATTTAATAAGTGTGAGTTTACCACCTGTAGATAGCCAGAAGCCTCCTCACGCTGCTATCTTCTTTTTAAATTTTGAGATTACTTCCTCCCACAGATGATTTCTATTGGAGCCCATTGTTATAGGGAGACCCAAGTATTTGATTTTTTCCCATTCTGCGTGCCCTGTATATCCCAGATCTTCAGCAATTTTCTCAATTGAGTGTTGGTCTATGTTCCAACCGTACACCGCGCTTTTCCTCTCACTTACCAGTGCTCCCGAGATGCTGCAGAAATTCTGAAGAATGGTTTTGAAGGTGTTTACTATTCTTGAAGAGGCCCCCCCCAGCAAAAGAGAGTCATCAACAAAAAGTGCATGATTCACTGGTTCTATACCTTTCTCGATTCTGATTCCTGGTATACTGCCATTTTGTTTTTCCAAAGTCAACTTTCTACTTAACGAATCTTCCATCAGGATGTAGAGAAAGGGTGAAATGGGATAGCCCTAACTCAAGCCCCTAGTGGCTAAGAAGAAGTTTGCAGGTCTGCCATTTATCATTAGCGCTATCCATATCTTCTCTAGGCAAGCTTTGATTAAATTGATGAAGTCCTGACTGAAACCAAAAGATAATAGAACCCTGTACAAAAAAGAGTGGTTAACTCTATCAAAGGCATTACACATGTCCAGTTTGATGAGCATACCTTGTTCTTTTCGCAACTGACTGGAGTGCAGGGCTTCTTGTACTTGAATGACGTTATCAAGAATGTGTCACCCTTTCACAAAACCACGTTGGGCAAGAGAGATTAATTTTTGTAGTAGTGGTTTGATTCTGTTTTCCAACAGCTGGGCCATAATCTTATAGGATGAATCACACAATGAGATAGGTCTGTATCTGTCGAATGAGCCTAGGTTTACTTCCTTTGGAACTAAGGCAAGGAAGGTGGAATTTATGCCGCCTCCTACCTTTGCCTTCCTCATGAAACCTTGAACCATTCTCAAAAGATCAGATTTGATTAGCTCCCAGCATACTCTATAAAAGTGAATTGAGAATCCATTGGGCCTGGGAGCTTTATCTGGCTCCATGGACCAGACAATGCTTGATATTTCTTCTTCCGAGACAGGGCTTAGAAGGGTTTCATTGTCGTCTAAACTAACTAGCTGAGGAATGTTTGTGAGGAATTCTACGATGTCCTCCTCGCTCCCATCTTTTCCAGCACTAAGGAGATTTTGGAAATGCTTTATAGCGGCTTCCTTAATTTGTTCAAATCCTCTGCATACCTATCCACTAGATGTAGTGATTTCTGCAATGTGATTTCGCGAAAGGCGGGCCCTGTATTTTCTATGGAAATATGTAGTATTTATGTCCCCTGCTTTGAGCCACAAACTGCGGGACTTTAATCGCTAGTATTATTCCTCGTTTCTGAAGGAGATACATGCTTTCCTTTGGGCGTATTTTTCTTTGTCTAAATCCATGGGTGAAATATCTTTCTCTTCCAAACCAAGCTGAAGTTCTTCCAACTGATTTGTTGCTTCTTTCCTCTAGCTGGTGGGGGTGTTAGTGGCTTGCTTTATCCATTCTTTTAATGCCTTCTTAGTGTTTTTCATTTTTTGCTCCCATACAAAACTTG
Organism: Pinus taeda; assembly: GCA_000404065.3. Lineage (NCBI taxonomy): Eukaryota > Viridiplantae > Streptophyta > Pinopsida > Pinales > Pinaceae > Pinus > Pinus taeda. The sequence goes on along the minus strand of APFE031080493.1, from coordinate 160,978 downwards.
GGGAGCCTGAGACATCCGTTTTCCATTCTGTATGTACAGTTTCAAGGAACCCCTCACTTTCGACCCAAATAGGGCTGAATCTAAATGGAAGGGGACCAAGATCTTCTTCTTCCTTTATGCGCAGTAGGATTGGCTTATGATCCGAAGTTAGTTTAGGAACGATCTTGGAGAAAAAAATTCTGTTGTCCATCATGATAGAGATGCTGGTGAGGAATCTGTCTAGCCTTGCTGAGATATGATGTTCCCCTGTTCTATTATTTGTCCAAGTGTATGCTCCTTTCACAGGCTTAAAGTCTACTAAGTCCCATAACTGAATGAGATTTTCGACAGTGGAGAGGAAGGGGTCTCTTGAAGAGGCTCCGTCTCGCTTTTCTTTAGGATCCAGGATTATATTTAGATCTCCTCCTATGACAATATTCGTTGGGTTGAGATGCTCTAGATAATCTGAGAGCGTCTTCCAGCAGTCTTTTTTTTCCTCATAATGCACCAGGACATACATGTTAAACAAGGCTAGTTTAGTATTACTTGCTGTATGTCGTAGTTCTGTATATATCCAATGTTGGGACTCATAAATCTGCCTAGAATGAAGGAATTTTTTGACTAGAATGTGCCTATTCCTCCAGCCGAGCCTCTAGCACTGACTACCTTTCCCAAATCAAATTTCCATTTGGTATTACTGGTGTTAAGAAGGATCTCCCCTTCTATTTTTGTCTCTTGGAGCATGAGTATGTCTATGGGTTCCATTTTCATTAAATCTTTGATGGCCTCTGCCTTATTGGGATTTCCCAAACCCCTGCAGCTCCAAGAGACCAGATTCATCATTTACAGTTGGTTGGGGTCGGACCTCCTCCCTTGGAAGCCCTTGGTCTGGTATTCCTCCCAAGAGTCATTTCAATAGTGGCTTGACTTCCGAGGGTTTTTTGCCTTTCTGATTATTCTTCCCTGGTTTCCTTGTTTGATCTCCTTCTAACTCGCTTGGATGGCCTTTCAAAGGTCTCATCATCCGAGGAGCCCGCATTTTCTACCTTCTTCTTCTTCTGTTTAATTATATCAGCATATGAAGGGGAAGAGTTATTGCTTGGATTCGGATTTGATGTGTTACCTGGAGCTTGAAAGTCGATGTTGTTTGTCTGGGGAGGATCTACTTGTTCTGTCTCCGGAGGCTCTGAGGGAGGAGTGAGAGATTCGAAGGGATTTTTGTCCTCCACTGTGTTGGTTGCTTCCTTGTTCCCAGCATTTTGATGGCTTTCAGTTTCTTGCCCTGATTTGTTCCCTGTCTCCTTGCCTTTGTTTTTGTTATTCTGCCTATTATTTGTTGTTTTCTTTGCTTGCTTCCATTTCTCTCCTTTTTCTCTGTCTGTAGTTTCCTCATTTTTATTCTTACAGTATTACGAAGTGTCCATATTCGTGGCAGTATCAACATTTGAAAGGAAGATGCTCGTAGTCGAGCTCTTGAATGTGAGTCCAGTCTGCCACCGAGAGCTTAATGGCTTCAGGAAGCCCTATTTCAAGGTCGACCTCTATGCAGATTCGAGCACAGGAGTATTGATCCTTCCTTGGTGCCTGGTCTATATATCTGCCGAGAGCATTTCCTATGGATTGCAGTGAGTTCTGACCCCAACAATGAAGGGGAAGATGAGGTAGGCGCACCCAAACTAACACCGTTGTGGGCACATCTTGAGCTGGATCAAAGTCGGGGGATCATTTATTCAAATAGAGTCCTTGAGGGCCGATGAAATATGGCCCATTTCTGAAGATCAGACTTCTATCTTCCGCATTTTCGAACACGAACAAAAAAAAACCTTTTCCCACGAAATAACTTTTTATTCCTTCTTTGACCAGAGGGGTCCAGTTATGCTTTACCCAATCTTCGATAGCTTTCGAGGAAGGCCATAACCCTGTAAACTGACCAATAAGGCCTCTTTCAGAAAGATTCAACGTTGATCTACAAGTATCTTCCACCAGCAGAGACACCATTGGAATGCTTCCCAGTTTTTTAACGAACTTGAGCTAAGGGCCAGAGGGCTGTCGTTTCCCAGCAGCTGCGACGAGAGACCTGAACACTTCCAGCTCAGGAGGTGGAGGAGGAGAGTCTTCAGAGCCACCACCATGATCCATGTCGAAGAAGGGAACCAATTGATGCTAGACCACCAACAGATCCCCCATGCGAGAGAAATGTAGCCTCCAGCAGAAAGACAACTAGATCACCGCATAGGAGAGGGAAAACCTAAGCACCTGATGTAGAAACCCTAGAGGAGTTGCAGATCAAAGGCTCCTGCGGCTCGACCGAACCTATTTCTTGTCGACAGCCTTATCATTTTCATGAAAGGATATATTATTTGTTCGCTGATCTATAATTCTAATTTCAATATTGTCATCATTTTTAAAAGAGAAAGAAGTTTCACCAACACCTTCTTGACCATGTGCACACTGCAGATCTGCATTAGCTTGGGTTGTAACCTGACCTTTCAGGAGTTGATCTATCTCATATTTAGACGGAGGAGAGAATACTTTCTATTTTGTTTTGCTCAAGTGATTATTATCTTCTTGAAATAACATTTCAAAACATGAAAAATCTAAATGACAGTCCTCAATTCCCTGGTCTTCTAAAATTTGAAAACATTGTGGATCATCTTCATATGACATGGCAATCAAATTATCATTTACCACTGAGTTATCGAAAGAATATTTTTCACTTACTTGAACAAAGATCTCATCTTGTTTTTCATGAAATGATTGGATTACCTCCTCATGAAGGCTTGGGTCAGTAACTTTGTCTTCTTCATTCCAGATGATCTCAACAATAGAGCTCTCCTTCATGGGATTCAAAACAAGATAGTCTTCATCATCACAATCTGAATCTAGATCTGAAATAGCTGACTTGACTTTATCACATTCTGAAATTGAAACTTGACTTTCATGCATGTTATCTTCTTCTATGGATAGATCTAAAATAAAACCTTCTCTTTCATCATTTTCCATTGTGCTAAGATCTTGATCATGCTGCAAAGTTTCCTGAGCATCTTGATGAGTATCCTCTAAGTTCTCTTTATGCTATTGAAATGGATTTTCGTACAAAGCCTCCAGGATCTCATCGTCCATGAAGTCATCATCTTCATAAATGTTTTCAAGATTTTCAATAAAACTATGAACATGGCTACTAAATTTAATGATGGATAAGATTCTTTATAAGAACATGGCATGAAAATCCTTTAAACAATAAATACAAGCAGGAAACAAACTTTCATACCAAGATCGGGCTTCACCTTCTAGAGTGGCCATGAATATATTCATCAAGCAATCTTCAGGAAAAGCAGCCTTCAACTGGCGAATATGTATGTGAAATCTAACCAGATGTAAAGAAACATCCTTCCTATCATCATCTTTAAAGGTAGGCAAATTCCTTTGCCAATCTACCTTAACAATTTTTTTTGGAAAACCTGGAATGTGATCTCAGCTCATGGGAGCATACCTTCAATCCAGCAAAACCATTTTGATAACAATGAATTCACCAAGAAATTCTTCAAGCTACTGATTTTTGAAGGGTAGAGTTGCCATAAAAATTCTGAACCTTGGGATTCTTCGACACTGGAGTCGCCAGGTGAATGATTTCAGCCTTCCTGTGTCTGATCGTTGTCCACCATCAACAATCAAATCTAACTTGATACATGTACTGGGGTGATTTGCAAGTCAGATGTTCAACTTATAAAACTAGACCGAAGATTGACTGAAGCTGCTCTTATCTACTTATGCACTCGCAAAGCAATGTGCAGCTTGAAGGCTTCCTGGCATAACTTCAGGCTCTGTATGTAGTTTATAAAGAAAGAACACTAAAAACAAATAAGCTTTTCTTCCCCAATATTATTGCCAATATGTTAGGGCCTAAATCTACCTCAGGCTAAGAAAGGTAGAATCTAGGGTAACATCAAACCACGCTTAACCTAGTAGCTAGACCTACCAGGTCGAGAGAGGGCTCTCTGCTTGTCAATCTCAGTTAAATATGATCAATGAGGCTTGAGATGACTGATGTAAAGACTAATTTTAGGTTAGGTATGTGTTCAGAAGAGTTTGATTGAATTTGATGATGTTTTGCTGGCTCAAATGTGAAAGGCAGATTTGGGTCCGAGGAATGGACTCAGTTTTGTAGAGATCTCTATGGGGCGAGGTAGGCAAATGGTTTGGTACTTCAAATTAAGTGAGATGGAGAGATTTTAGACTAGTGAGGAGTTAGAGAGGGTATGAAAGTCTCAGGGATCCTCTTCAAACAGCTAAAAACATAAATAACTAAACAAAACCCTAGGTAGAGCACTGCAATTCAATGAATTCTACCTTTATCCTTGTTTCATTTAGTTGATATGAATAGAGAGAGATAATGGCATACGTAAAACACATGTAAACTTGAAATTACAGAAGAAAAAACAATACCAAATCAAGTTGCCATAAGAATCCCATAAAGTGTTGCAAACCCTAGTCTATTCCTTTGCCAAACTGCTGAAATGAGTGTACAATAATGCTCAAAGGATTCACAAGAGTCCAACCTTTACCAATGACTGAAAATTACAAGATATAGGCAACGAAAAATTTATCCTAGCCTCTAGGGGTCGAGCTCATAAGTTTAGGAGCTATTCCAACAAATTCTAAACTGAGAACTAAAAAGTAGGTTGTGGAATAGCTTGCCTCTAAAAACTAGGGAACTGATTCATTATGTTACAACCTACCTTTTCATGGATGAATCTACCTCTATGAGTGAAAATTTAACATATTTACATCAAAATCCATCAAGTTACATCAAATTACATCATGACTTTGACTATGAGAGAGAGAAAAGTTAAACTGAGAAAAAATATGCGAAAAAACAAAGTTTTTGGCAAAAAAGTCAATTTTCCATCCTGTGCACCGCGCCTCTGTCCTTGTGCGTCGCACATTTTTGCAGCTGATTTTGGAGGCCTTCCCGTGCACCAAATTTGCTCCAAGTGGGCTTGTTGGAAAGTTCTGTCTGTTTACTTTCCAGAACAAGTAGAATTTCTAAATTTGGAGTCCATTTGACCCTCCAAAACTGAGTTCGCCCAACACTGCTCTCTGTGTGGCCAAAAAGGGGCAGAAATGTCATTTTTTAGGTGTTTTTTTACCTTTTTGGAAGCTCAAAACCTGTCAAAATTTCTTGGCCATGTGAGGGCATTCATATTTTTCCATGAGGAATCCAAAAATGTTGAGTTTTCCTCAAAAGGAGGTCTCTAGCAAAAGCGCGCGCTAGGGAGTGTGGTGCACCAAACGGAAAAACCTGTTTTTTAGGCCAAAATTTCAAAATTTGCAAAAAGTTTCCCAAATTTCTTGAAATTTGGACTGAGTGTCCATCCTCAAGTGCTATGTTGGGCTAAGGAAGACTCAGCCAAGATCTGGAGTCTATCTTGCTCTTTTCTCTTCCTTGATTCTTTCTTCAACTTGGCCTTCAAAATCCTGATTCTTGCTTTGTACACCTTGTTTCTCGCCAAGTAGTGGTAGGCCATGTGCTTCAACAACTTTTTCTCCCTGTTGGCCTTGTCTAGGATTTCTTCCAAGTGCATGTTTTCCCTTTCAAGCCAAGATTCTAGATCAACTTCAATCTCTTGCTCTACTGGTATCAACTTGATTTTCCTCCTCTTGGATGCTTGCCGGTTTTCTCTTATGTTTTGCAGCTCCATGGATGAGTGGGACTAATGAGGGTAGGATTTGATGCTAGCTGTAGGGTTTTTAGGAAGTGATAGGGTTTAGAGATGCAAATTAAGGTTTGGGAATAGTGGAAATTTGTTAGGTATTAGGGTTTTTGGGATAGAGGGGTAGGATGAGTGGAAATGAGAGAGAGAAAGGGAAATGAGACTTGGGAAATGTAGTGGAGGGGAATGTAAAAATGATGCAAGGGAATAACAACAAGAATGACAACTTTTGAAAACCCTAGGCAATTTCTCAATACACTGTGCAGCAAACTAGGGTTTCAATTTTCACCAATTTACACACTATGAAAGAGAAGAAAATCCCTTGCAATGGCAATATGGGAGTTTCCACTTACTTGAAAGGACGAAGTTTGGAAGAATTGGAATGGAAAAGTTAATGAGGTCATTTGGATGAATTTCAAGCTTGAAAGACAGGTGTGCCGCCTTCCAGGTGTCCAAATTGGGTGCGAGATAGCTCGTTGGAAAGCTTATTGAGTCTACTTTCCAACAAAACTTGAATTCTGCAATTGGGAGTTCATTTGCTCTATCAAAAATCAAATCTCCCAAGACTGGTCAAAATGTGCAAAATGAGGCTGCCTAAAGGTAGAGTGCTGTTGCAGTCCACTTTTGAAGGTCTTTCTCAACCCCAAATTGAGCTCATGATAGCTCATTGGAAATCTCTTTGTGTCTAGTTATCATTTGGCTTAGAAGAAAAGTCATTTGGCCAACTAAGCTAGGAGAAATATTGATTTTCCCAAGGTCACTTTAGAGGTGCATCAATTCTCTTGAGGCAACTGTCTTTTTGACATTTCTCTAAAACCATGACACCTGTGTGAAAAGTGAAGGAGGTTTTTCTTCCTTGGCCTATTGTGGACAAAACACCTCTCTCAGTTGTCCCAAATTCATCTTTTCTTGCTCAGAAACATCATTGGAGTAAAACCTATCCCGATGTGTCGAACAGGGGATTTGTCAAAATGAAGTGGAGTGAAGGGGATAAGGGGCTTCTAAATTCTTGAGAAAATTTTGGGAAGTAGGGAGGGATGTTAAGAAGCAGGGGAAAGTGGAATTTCAAAGATTAAGTGAAGGGAAGGGGTCCAAAAGAGCAAAACACAGGCCTAGCCTAGAAACTTGTCAAGTTGTGGCAAGAAACTAGGGTTTGTACGAAAATGAGGAATTTGAGGGATATCAGTGATGGGAAGTGTTTAATAAGGTACATTAAGGATAGGGGAAGGTGTATGAACATCAGGATGCAAGTTTTGCTGATGATTTGACCATCTAAGAGAAATTACTTTCAAAACCCTAGGAGAGGTAAATGAACCTTACCTAGGCACAACTGAAGCATGAATAAGGTGTAAAATGACCCATTGGAACCTGACATGATGATGAAAACCCTCTAAATGATGGTACACTCAGCTGAATGGTGACATGGACCGACATTTGGACAACTTTGAAAGGAGTGAAAGCAAACCCTAGACCTAATACCTAGTGACCGAATTTTACTTGAAAATTCTCTGAAATGACAAAATTTGACTGTAACATCCTAAAACCACTTTGTAAGAGCATATTTGATCACTGGTGGAAGGCTTCAAAAACTGAAACTAACACAATTAAGTTTAAATTTATCATTTTATTAAACATGAATATAGAACCTTGTGTTATTGGCTTTTACAAAACCTTGAGTACCCATGGCATTTTTTTCAATTATATGATCAATTTCATAAAAGGATAAAGTAGATCTATTGGATCAAAAGGACTGAGGCTTATGTTACTTGTTTAGGAAAGAACCTAGAGCAACATGTCAAATCTTGTCCCAATTATTGTTAATATTTATGTAGATTAAAAGTTAGATCACAAGGTATGAGCCTTGTGTTACTTGTTTAAGAAAGAATCTTGAGAAACATGTTAAAACTTGTCCCCACATTATTTTATTGCTGTCAATGTTAGCATAGATAAGAAAATTAGAAACTAAGTCCTAGCATATATTGCGCCTTACACTTCACAAGCTTTCCAACCCGAATTGATGAATTAAATGTAACAAAATCTAGTGCAATTGAATTTACTAATAGTCGCAGGTACCTCAAACTCCTGCAAGTGTTGTTAGAATATTTATTGGGATAAGTAGACATAATAAATGATACTCTCCAAGTTCACTACATTATGTATTTTTTATTATCCTAGTGGACTAGAAATATGTGAAGAAGTAATGTAAGTAGAAACATAAAAGAAGTGGGAGGAAGGCATGAAAGATGAGATGGACTCTTCAGTACACAACTAGACTTGCGACTTGGTTCTATCGCTTGCAAGTAAAAGAACATTGTATAGTAAATGAGTTTATAGGTTAAATGTAGAAGATGGCTCGAAAAAAATAGGTACAAGGGTAGACTTTTTGTAAAGGGGTTTGCATATAAGAAAGGTATATAATTTGATGAAATATTTTCTCTTATTGTTAAAATCACTTAAATTAGAAATAGTTTAATTCTAGTGGAAATAGAAGTTTTGTATCTTGAATAATTAGATGTCAAAACATTTTCTATCCATAGGACCTTTTTGGAGAAAAAGATTCATATGCAACAACATTAGGCATATGGGTTAAAGGGAATAATAAATTAATATGCAGGTTCAAGAAGAGCTTGTATGGCCTAAGGCAAGCTCTAAGGTAGTGGTATTTGAAACTCGATAGGATTATAATAGAAAAAAGGTATGGGAGATGTCATCCTAACCACTATGTTTATTTTAAGAAACTAGATAATGGTAGCTATTTTTTCTTGTTATTGTGCATAAATGGCATGATGGTTGCAAGGTCTAACATGAAGGGTATAAATGTGCTTAAAAGAAAATTAGTTGATTCATTTGTCATGAAGGATATATGAATTGTAAAAAAAGTAATTGGTATGATAATAACAAGAGATAGGAAACAATCATATATTAACATTCTCTCAGGATGAGTACCAGATAGGGTGTTGTAAATATTTAAAATGTAAGATGAAAAACTAGCTAGTGCATCTCTCACCAACAATTTCAAACTAAGGAGATGTGTCACAAGACACCAGAAGAGACATACTACATGTCCAAGGTTTTGTAGTCATCAACAGTTGGTGTCTTGATGTATGTGATGGTGTGCACAAGACCAATTTTTTTGCATGCAATAGAAGTTGTGAGTAGGTATATGAACAATCTAGGTAAAAAGAATTGGCAGGCATTAAAGTGGATTCTTAGGTATTTGAGAGGTACCACTTCTTTGGAATTATGTTTTGGAGGTTCAAACATCGTTCAGAGGGATATGTTCGATTCAAATATGGCAAGTCATATAGATAACAAGAGGAGCACCATAAGGCATGTTTTAACTATAGGTGGACCAATAGTAAGTTGGATTTCAAAATTGCAAAAGGTTGTTTCACTTTAAAAATGGAAGTAGAGTATGTTATTATTATAGAGGCTAGTAATGAGATGATTTGGTTACAAAGATTTATGGAAGAATTAGGAAAGAAACGGTAGAATAGTAGGTTGTACAGTGACAACGAAAGTGCAAAGAATCCAACCTTCCATTTTAAGACAAAAAATATATAGCTTGGTACATTTCACACACTCATTTTTGGAAGATGGACAATTGAAGTTGGAAAATATGCACACTAGTTATTCATTGTACAAGCATGTTAATAAAGCCGTAGTCTAACCAGATTGCTTTTTTGCCTTAAAAATCATTGAAATTCCGGTAATATGTTGATCAAATCTGGTAGGGATTTTTGTAAATCCAGGTTACAGCTGTCAAACTACAAGATTTTGGGTGCCCCAGAGGTTTTTGATGGTGCTAAATCCATTTCCACCATCAAAGACATTATTCAAACACTATTATTGCAAGATTTCTTGAATTTTTTTGGCATGAATTCTGATCACTTTTGGCCATCCAGGAAATTCCTTGGCTTCGGTAGATGACACCATTAATAAAGGTAATGACGAAGAACAAACTAAAGTCCTTCTTGGTTTAAGTTGGCCTTCAAACATGATGATGAAGATGAGAACATTATAAGTCCAAAGTATAACCAAGTAAGTATAGTAAAGATAGAGTTGTTGTAATCATTCCAAAAAAAATATTATTAGTTGTGAAGACTAATTATATTTAAATGAGTCGATTAAAAGAAAAAAATTGCCCATAAATATGCAAAAACATAAAAATACTAACAAATAAAACCATGAATTACCTAAACCATAAATCATTAAACCTATCAATAATAAAAATAAATTCAATAACCACTTTTATTTGGCTAACTACCCAAACCTAACCATATCTAATATTCCCAAGCATAATGCTGTTAGAAACATTGTGAACGTGTTTCTCTCGCTCAACTTGCTTAAAATTTAGGTTTCGGTATTTTCTTCTACCCCATTGAGTTTGCATAAGCATTTCCATCAAGTAAAACAAAAGTTGTTCAAAACTGGTGACTCAGCATTTGTCGTAGTGTACGTGGCGGATTCATTGGGATGAACGCAAAACAACAGCTGGTAGAAACAAAACAACCCTGTCTCTTCCAAACAAAGTCTAATATGACTGCGGCAGAAAAGTCCAAGTCAGCGCGGACAGGTCAGCAATTATTCCACTCATTTCGGTCGTGCGCACGCGCGGCCCTGGATCTGGTGGACCGCCAGTCAGGGCAAGTTGTTAGACGGCGCTTCCATATATTGTATATTAATAACATTCCTCTTTTTTTCCTTTTTTATATATCTGAAAGTGAAATAAATACCGTATAATATATTATTTTATATTTTTTTACACAAACTTGAAATTAGCATTGTGTTTAATAATGTTACTTCATTTTTATTTATGAGGTCACCATGTAAAATATTTTACATTGAACCTAACATTACCCTTGTTTGAGTTATCTTTAGGATTCTAGATGGTGTAAATCATTATAGAGGTGTTTGACCCATTAAATTAATGGGCATTTTGGTTGGTATATTCAACTTTGGAATATATGACCACCTGCCATACCAAATAACAAGAAAGCTATATCCATTTTGCAACTTTGGTGATGTCCTAGTTACAATTTGGATCATGCAACATGGATTTGCATGTACATAGACTAGTCAAAGTCAACAAGGCATTGGGCACGCCAGAAAAATTGGTAGATAAGAAAACAAAGTTAAAGTTGGCCGGTTATATGAAAATGCTTCTAGAACCCAAACAAAAGTGCCAATTTTTTACTCCACAAACTGCAACTGCCCCCAAACCAAAAGGTGCACATGCCCATTTCTCAAAACTGGCTACAACTCACCCTAGGAAAAGTGGGCAGATGCCCTAACCAAGGTTTTCGATTATGGTCATTAGTCATCCATCCCCCATGTGTAGGAAGGTGGGCATGGGTGCTTGAATTATGGCACATCATGATCTGTCACAGTAAGGTTAGTAGTGTCATAGTAAGGTTTAGTGGTTTCTGGGAATTTTATAAGTTGAATTATAAATTTGTTTATGCATATAGGGTATTATTTGTTGCATATATTCAGATAGATAACCAGTTGAAGCAAAATTAAAAATAAAAATATATAAAGGAACTCCATTTTAAAGGAAAGAAGGACAAATGAATGGTATATGGTTTTTATATTTAATTGCGCCTAGTTTAATGAGGCCAAGGAGTTGCTCTGAAAGTTATGGAAATTCCAGTTGTATTTAGATAAAATCCGACGAGGATTTTTGTAAATCCAAATTATAGTTCTTAAACTTCAAAATTTTAGGTGTCTTAAATGTTTTTGATGGTGCTGAATCTATTTCCACCATCAAAAATACAATTCAAACACTCCTACAAGATTTTTTGAAATTTTTTTGCTCGGATTCCAGCCACTTTTGACCGTCTTCCACCATCAAAAATACGATTCAAACACTCTCTCTACAAGATTTTTTGAAATTTTTTTGCTCGGATTCCAGCCACTTTTGACCCTCGTGGCAATTCCTCCGCCTCGTTAGACGACTCCATTTAATTGTACCGACTAGTTAACTATTTCAGATATAATATATAATAGTATATATCTTATTTTATGTCATTAATTTATATATTTTTTATTACATGGGTGATATTATTCTTAATAGAGTAGTCTTTTAAGTGCGACTTTTTGGAAAGTTTTCAAGTTTATTTTATGATCTAATTTGTCTAGAATCAAGTAGGGATTCATTGAAATCACAAGTTTAATAAGTGAACTCTTCACAATCGAACTGTCTTAGGAGATTTTGAGGATGTTGAATCCATATATGTACTAAAAAAATCCAATTTAAACAACACAAATTTGTTAATTTTTTTGAGCAAAATTTAACCCAAAAATCTGCTAAAAAAATCTAAAATGTCACTTAAAGAGTAGCCCATTTTTAACAAAATAATTCAAAAAAAATTATTAAAAAAAATTCTTAATACATTTAAATATTGGGTACGAGAGAAAGTTTGCATAATCAAAATCTATTGATAATGTTAAATATTCGAGATTGTTTAACGAAACCAAGTCAATAAAAAATTATTAAATTTATATATAAACTTTGACACAAATTAAGGAATGAAAGATGAATATTATTAAAAAAAAATATGATACGTAAAAATATAATATTAAAATAAAATGTAAATATTCACTATCATCTTTAAGATATAAAAATATTAAAAAAAATAAAATATAATTATTTAAAATTAATATATTATGATTTTTTTTGTGTCTGTCAAGTACTTTGAGTTTATCAAAGATTATATTAAATTTGACATGTGGCTTAAGAAATTGCAGCTCAAGAGTATTTAAGTAGTTAAAATCATTGAATGAGATAAAAATCTAAGTAGTTAAAATCATCTAGTGGAATGGGCATCTAAGTAGTCAAAATCAGCGAGAGATCCCACCAGAACTAGCCACACCAACCTTTAACATGACTAGATTTTTGCCCACTGAATTTTGAATATATAACCTTCACATCACATAATGACTTAATGACTTAACAATAGACCCTCTCACTTTCTATTCCATTCTTGATAAGCAATACACCATGATTTTGAACATACACTTAGTAAATTAAAACTAAGCTCCAACCAAATATAAGACATAAAAATAGAACAACCTAAAAACTATTTAAAAGCAAACGTTGGAAAACTGCATTTCAAAAGGACTAAATAAAGGCCACACAGGGAGACATAAATATTTTTTTTTAATTAATAAAATGTGTCTAATAAAATAGATTATACGAAGTTTAAGTTCCAGGAGTGCAATTGGTTGAGAAAGGTTTCTTTAGTAAGGTGGCTTGTGTGATAAATTTTTATTTTTGAATAGGTCTTTTACAATTTAAATTAAATTATGAGTTATTATTAGGTGAATGGTAAAAATTTAACTTCCATAAAATACGTTAGAATATTCATGATAATCTTCACACATCAAAGGTTAATAGTTATTGCTAAGTTATTATGCTATTTTAATTAACTCTCAAAGTAATTGATTAAAGAAAATCTCATATTAACACATGTCATATTAAACATGTGGTATTGATAAGTTATAGTATTGACCCATAATATGATAAAAGAACTATTAACAAGTTAATAATCTCTATAATAAAAATTGAATTGAAATCTTCATAATTTTTTATTTTATTTTATTTATTTTTATTTATTTTACTTTTTTTCCGTAGAAAATAATCGTAATTTTATTCATATTGATAAAATTACATTTTGTAGATGCATGAAGCATATGCAGATGGTTGTTCCTGTAATGACAAGCAGCAACAGAAAAAGACAAAATAGCATATGGTTGTTCCTGTAATGATAGGAAGCAACAAAAAGAACGAAAAAAGAAAAAAAATAAGTTTCAGCAAGCCTAAACTTTTATGCCCTTCTTCTTCTCCACTCGTCGCTAACCTCTAGTGTCAGGAGTGGGTGTAATATTAGCTAGTTGATTTTCCATTGGGATCAATGGAAGTTCTTTGTCAAATTTCGAGCCCTCTGATCCATGAGTTCGTTTGATGCCGCTTGCTTCCATTAGTGGCTCTTGTTGTAGATCTGAAATGTGTGGCCCCAAGTGAGTAATTGGGGCATTCTCTTCCTGAGTGTATTTCTAGCTCATTTGAGTATCGGGTTCTGTCTGGTTCTCTGTAGGATCCGCGTTTATGTCTTCTTCTTCCAACGGGTTGGTGTGCTGCCACCCTTTGGGCTTTTTTTGTTGTTTCTTGGTTCTCATGGGGTCCTTTCGAGCAAATGGGCAATCATATTGAAGGTGCCCTGTTTGCATGCAACCCCTGCACCGGAACGCTGTGTTCTCGTAGTCGAGTGGTTGTATCCATTGAGAATTATTGAAGTTCAGAGTGATGTGATGAGGTAGTCCCTGACTCAGGTCCACTTCTACACATATTCTGGCAAATGTAAATATCCCCCTGATAGCTCTATCTTCATCCATTTTTAAGAATTTCCCTAGGGAGTTTCCAATGACATTTAATACTTTGTGATGCCAAAAATGTAGAGGGAGACCATGTAGCCTTACCCATACAGGCATCGTTGAGACTTTCATTGTATTGGCGTCGAAATCAGAAAACCAGGGGGTGATGAAGAGGCCAGCACTGCCCCAGAACCAATGCCCCTGATTGATAATGTTGTCTCGTTCTTGTTCTGTGTTAAATCTAACTATGAAGAAACCTTTTGGGCATAGGTAAATTTCACAGTTTGATGTCCATGTTGAAAGGATCCATTGGTGTAGAGACTCTGATTTTGGCCAGAACCCGTTGAATCTACAAATAACTGCATTTTTGGATAGATCTGTGTGTAGACTAGTTACCTCTGGCAAAGATACTTGTAGCGTTGGTAATTCTGGCTTTTGTTCAACAATGTAAGGGCCTAGTAGCTCTGGTGGTGGTGCTGCTTTATTTTTCATTCTTTCCTTCTCTTTCATTACATCCCGAAAGGAACATGTATTTTTAGAGCTGGTTCCAGTGCTTCCGCCGCGCAGCCGGAGATTTAGGATAATGGTTGAATCCTTGGCAATGTCATAGTACTGTAGAGTTTGGTTGTCCTGCAAACTGTATCCTGAATATATAAGGTTTTGATGTTGTGCTGGGGTTCCAAGGTGACCCTGGATCTCTTTTTTTAACGCATGGATGCTCATTCCCTTACTGAGCCGCATGCAAAAGTGTTTTCCCCCAATCGATTTGATGAAGATCTGAATCAGATCTGCATCCATGCGGAGTAGATCGGTCCTGTGGAGACCTCGCTGTGTTGGATCTAGCAGTTCCTCCTTGAATCCAAATGCCACATTTATCTTTGCATCTTGTCCACTCCTTTGTTTCTCCAGATCTGGCTTATAGAGGTCATTTGTCAAAGATACACCCGCTCTGTCATGGGCATTTGTATCCAGCAGGAAGATCCAGGCCTCCGGGCTCGTGGCCGCTATGGGTAGGGTCTCTATACCCGACTTCCATTCGATGGTGTAAACCCTCGCCTGTTCAGCAGGGTACTGGGGCGTCGCAGTCTGCACAGACCATAGACTCCTTCGTGCTGTCCAGATCGGCCTTCCTGCCTCGCTTTTGTCCTCTACTATTCGCTAATCTGAACAATTACCAACCTGCATATTGCCTTTGACGAGATCTAGAGGGGTTACGCCAGTGTGGGTGAGACCGCAGCTGAGAATACCTCCCATGGTGCAGGCTGCATAGAAGGCTGGGGAATACATAGCAATTTTCCCTGACTCGCTGGGCGCCAACACGACAAATGTTTTGGGAGCATTAGCGTTGGCACTTACATTTTCTGCAGAACTCCTGGTGCTGTTGGGATTCAACAGAGGATTCCTGTTTCTGTTCATAAGAGTCTCTGATACAAATGAACCTCCTCTGAAATAGCTCAAAGAAGAAGAAGCGGGGGAGTAAAGAAAGCTTGGAATCAAAGATCGGGTGTCTTGCTCTAAGATCGCCATGGCCATCATAATTGAATCTCCATAATTAAAAATATCATTACATATTTTTTTAAAATATATTATTATTATTATTATCATCTAATTTGGAAGGTCTTGGTCAAGCTAAACACTAAATTGTTGTACAAGACCTCACTCAATAATTTGACTATTATGTCTATATAAACATGCATACTTTATCTTTTTAATTTTGAACCTATTACCTCTTAAGAAACAACCAATACATATTAATTCTTTTTATAATTAATAATAATAATAAAAATAAAAATAATTTAATTTAATTAATTTAAGCCACAATACCTATTAATTCTTTTTATAATTAATAATAATAATAATAATAAAAATAAAAATAAAATTTAATTTATTTTTTAAAATTTAAATCAAGTTAAATATATAATGGAGTAAGTATTTTAATAATTATCCTACTTAATACTTATTAACATTTACTGCACAGTTAATTAATTTATACAACTGTGTTAACCAGATACCCACAATATTATCTCAATTTATCAATCCGATTTCCGTTTTTTCCGTTTGCAGTACCGTAAGCAATATCATCTCCGTTTTCTAACCGTCAACATTTGCGACGGTCCATTGTCCTCGGAATTTAATTTTGGACTAGATAGTGGCGGGCGGGGATTTGGCTCATGTGGACCCCGCAAAAAGAGGTGTGATTGGCCCTAATAAGATTCGTGTAGCTTCAGCTTGCTCCTCACCCTTCTTGGACTCCGTCTCTTCAATTCTATAACCCGGCCCTTCGCATTCGAGAGAAGTATAGAGTCTGCAACAAAGGAATCTACTGGATTTCTGACTTTGTATCCATATTGCTCTGAAAATATGACATTTCTGCACTGAACTGAGAAGAAGTACCGGTGCCCTTCTGAATTTTACAGAATTTAGAAAGCGATTTTAGTTAAGATGGGTACCGGATGGAGAAGGGCTCGAAAGGCATTGGGCCTTAGAGTCTGTGCCTCTTTCCCTCCCGAACTCGATGATTCGGATTCGGGAGGTCCAAGGTTCGGAAGACCTCGCGGGCAGCCTGTTTCATGCAATGGAGCGAATTTTCAGCCTGTCAACTGTCAGAGGTCGAATACCCAAAATCCTCGGTTGCGAAATAAGGAAACCGCTGTGTCGCATGAAACGTTGTCGGATAACTTGATACCTTCATCGCCGCCACCGAATTTGTCTCGCAACGAAATTCGGCCGCAGAAAGTAAGTTTTCGAAAACGAATTATTCCGTAGATTTGTAATCCGATTCGATCTTTGCTCACACAGATGCTAGAATGTGGCCAAAGAGAAATTTTAGAAAAGTTCCGTCCGATTCGATCTTGAGTGCTGTGATGCTCGAATGCTGTTAAAGACTTTCAATGATGATAGCAAATCTTGAAAATAGCTCTATCTTAGGTTTCTTGGTGCTTGAATGCCTTTCAAGAACTTTGAAATGATGGAAGAACTGTGAAAATGTCATACTCCTAGTCATTGGATTCGATCTTTTGTCTTGTAATGCTTAAATGTCAAGAGAAACTTTAAATGATAGCATAAAATCGTGTGAATTTTCTGTGCCTTGGATTGAAGGCGGATCTTTTGTGCGTGGCTTTAATGAGTGGCCATGAATGATGTTGATAATTTATTTTCTTGATTTTCTGATGATGCAGGGCTGTTGTGCAATATGCTTGGAGACGATGAAACCTGGCTGCGGACATGCGATCTTTACAGCAGAATGTTCTCATTCTTTTCATTTTCCGTGCATTGCCTCCAATGTCCGGCACGGAAACTTGATCTGTCCCGTCTGCCGATCCAAATGGAAAGAAGTGCCGTGGCAAGTTCCCGTAAAGGAAAATGAGAATAAGCATATTGATACCGCTTCGACTCCGCCCACGGCTATAAATGGAAACCTACAGAATCGGAGGCAGCACAATATTGTTAAAGAGGAAGAAGCCGCTTCGAGAACCGCAGAAGAAGAGCAGAGAAGATTGGATCCGGTGCTCAGAATGCTAGATGATTCGATCGCGAGTTTGACAAGTAATCGTCAAAGCTTTATCCAAGAACCGGCAGTATACGATGACGACGAGCCCCTGGATTCGATTTCGAATCTGAAACAGAATGAAGGGCAAACAAGCTTACAATCCGATGATGATCAAGAGTCCAAATTCAAGGGTTTCGTCGTCGATCCCGAAGGAACAAGCGATAGAGCTGCCGGAAATGTACGGAAAATGAGATTAGCTTTGCATCCCGAGGTCGAAGCCGTTGCGGCCACTGAAGCTTCCGAGAATTTTACAGTGCTGGTGCATGTGAAGGCTCCGTCGGCCAGCGAAGCTTCCAAGAATCAGAATTACGAAAACTGCGAGAGACATATAGTTACAGATCCTGGCTGCCGTGCGCCGATAGATCTTGTTGCCGTGCTCGACGTTAGCGGAAGCATGTCGGGAATGAAGATGTTGCTGTTGAAACGGGCCATGGCTTTTGTGATAGCCAATCTGAGCCCAGCGGACCGGCTATCCATTGTCGTATTCTCTTCGACGGCCAACCGTGTATTTCCCTTGAAGCGCATGGCTCCGGACGGCCAGCTCGAAGCGAACCTCGTCGTTGAAAGGCTCCTCTGCACGGGCGGCACGAATATCGCCGAGGGTTTGAGAAAAGGCGCGAAGGTGCTCAAAGATCGTCGCCAACGGAACCCCGTGACCAGCATCATGTTGCTCTCGGATGGCAAGGACACTTACAGTCTCAGTTCTCGTGGATTGGTTTTGTTTCCCGGCCATGAACAGAGGCCGAATGCCAGACAAAGCAAGCGGCGTGGCCATGTACAAATCCCGGTCCATGCCTTCGGCTTCGGAGTTGACCACGATGCAGATACCATGCACCGCATTTCTGAAGACTCAGGAGGCACGTTTTCATTCATTCAGACCGCAGACCTCGTGCAAGACGCCTTCGCTCAGTGCATCGGCGGCCTGCTGAGTGTCGTTTTGCAGGACGTCAGTGTAACCGTTTCGGCTTGCGCAGGAATGGAGCTGAAAAGCTTCCATGCTGGAAGCTACGACACCTGCGTTGCCGAGGACGGAAGCGAAGGGACGGTATATGTCCGTGATCTCTACGCCGAAGAAGAGAGAAATATACTTGTAGAACTCAAGTTGCCAGCGGTAAATTCTACATCAAATCCTATGAATTTAATCTCCGTCCGTTGTTTGTACAAAGATCCCATCTCCCAGCAAAATTTCAATTCAGGAGAACATTCTCTTTCAATTTTGCGTCCGGAGAGCTGCAACGGAGCTCTGGTAGCTCGAAATCTGGAAGTGGAAAAGCAAAGAACTCGTCTCCGAATTGCTCAAGCCATAGCTGAGGCGAAAACACTTGCCGAGCATGGAGAAATGTCCGGTGCACGGAGGGTTCTCCAGAACGCCAAATATGAATTGCAACAGACTCGAACTGGAGACCTCTCGCTTTCTCTTGCACTGGAAGAAGAAATTACAGAGATTCAAGCGAGGATGACGAACAAGGAAATCTACGAGCGGTCCGGGCGGGCATTTGTGCTTTCGGCTCAGAGCTCCCATTTTCGACAGAGAGCCACAACACGAGGCGAAAGCTCTGAGAGTTACAGCAGGGAATACCAGACGCCATCCATGGCGAACATGGTTCTCCGTTCCCAAACCTTCTCGGCAACGGCATCATCGAACTCTACTTCGAATTCTACAGTGAGTTCGAGTTCGAGTTCGATCCGTGCTCGGTGACCGTCTGAGTAACTCGCCGAATTCGATCCGCTGAGAAAATCATTTTCTAAGGATAGCGATTTGAATGGTGGATTTTGAGGTACAAAATTTAAATCAGTCTTTTGTTGCCTTTTTAATCTAGATAACCGCAAGGATAAGAAGTTCTAAGCGTGTAGCTTTTCCTCATCAAAATGTAGATAATTTGAAATTGTCTGTCATTTTTAATGAAGTACGGTCTAAAGAAATTTAAATTTGGGATCCTGGATAAGCTGTTGTGTTATAAAATGGTTTTCATTATTTAGTTTCTGTATTTAATCAGTTCTTTCTGAATAAACATTGGTAACTATAACCATTCGCTTATGGATTTTGTCTCCTATGGCTAACACCTTCAGTAGAAAGCTATTTTATTACTTGAAATCTGTGAGTATAAGTAGCCAGACCGATTCTGATAAATGTAGAATACCGGACAAATCATGGTACCAATTTCATGTTAGCTATGTTCACAAACCAGTGAAAAATTTCATATTAGCTATGTTCACAAACAACAACTATCTGCTATTTCCACAAACGACATTTCTATCTGCGATTTTTAAGAATCAAAATAGATAATCTCGTTAAAAAAAATCATAGCCAGGACTTCGAACCTAAAGAAAGGGAACATCTAGTTCAATGCCAGGGGCTTCACATTCAAGTTCGAAAGAGAATTTTAGGTATTTTGCCCTGTATTTCTGGTGTTTTAAAGAATTGATATTTTACATTGAATTAATTTGTAATTTAAGTTTGAGTTTGAACAATCCAATGTTTATGAATGTGAAGTTCACATTTGAAGTTTGCTTGGACTCATGGAGGTAAGTTTGACATTATGGTTTCAGATTTAGTTTAAAAAAAGTTCTGATGTTTTAGTTGAGAAGAATATGGTTTGTTTCCTATGTAAATAATTGTAAAAATTAGGGAAATTTTTAAGGGCTAATATTTGTAAATAGGCTAATATTTCATGATTTTTCAAAAACAAAGTTTTGTCGATTTGTATTTTTCTTGGCCTAAATTTTATACTATAATATTATATATTGTTCAATATAAAATAATTAAAATATAAACGTTTTTACAAAACTATTCTCAAACATTTTAAAAATTGAATATTAGGGACTAGTAAGTTTCACCAAAGTTGTTAAACTTTAAGATAAACTTCCACCTTTAAAATTTCCCTCATTGGATTTATTAAATATGGAGGGATAAAATTTCTTAATATGTATTTTTTGTAAGCATAAAATTCCATAAAAGATTTGTATTTCCAAATATTTGACTCTTCTCAATAACTAGTAAATCTTATGTGAATATGGATTTAATAATATTATTTATATTTGTAATACATATAGTGATAATGATATAGTTCAAAAGTAGCTATTATGCAGTCTAAGTACAAAAAAAAGAGTTTATTGTAATTACTAGCTTTATATATATTAAGTACAACTCGTGAGAGATGTCCATGGGGATTGAACTTCCAATCACTTAAATACACAAGGGATTAGGAACCTACCTTTTTCCAATTGTGTTACCACCCAGACAAGCTTTCATATATTTATTAATTAAATTTAAATATGAAATTATAAAATAATGGTTATGAATATGATCTTTTTTTTTATGTGAAAATTTTCTATTGGTTCAAATCAAAGATACATCAAAAGGGGCTGAATATCGAAAAACTTCCGACCTCATTCATGCTAGACTTGTTGGCCATAAGATAATAACAAAACCACATGATAAACAAAAGAAGCAAACTAGAGAACCACATACAGATAGCCCAGTGAGGCCAAAAGACCCCATGAAACTGGATGCAACCAATGTTCATCATTGATCTCGAGAGTGCAACCAAGTTGGGTTGTCTTGTCAATTACATGGTGATAAAGGTGCGCTAAAAGCACAATGAACATGGCCTTCCATATGCTCCAATTTTCTTTCCATTCACTCCATTCTCTCATAATCCTCTTTTGATTATGTCAATGAGAAGCCAACCTATCCATCATGGATGTGCCATTGGTTCTATTGAAGGTCATTGATGAAACCAATGACCTCATTCTTATCCTCATTCCTGTCATGATCAAGTTGTTCAAGAAGTACTATGATCTGTTGAAGGCAATCAACCATAGAATCAAAGGAGGGAGGCAGTTCAATTCTTCCACACGATTGAACTAGTTGCAGATATACTTATTCCCCCAAGTAATGATTTTCCAAAATATGAACTGCCTCGTGGCCCCGTGGCCCTAAACCTTGACAAAATTGACCATGTTCTCATTACATGGGGCCTAAATAGGCAAGTTTACACCAACAATTAGGGGCACTTTGTAGAGAATGCCAACCCCATTGTAGCGCTTGAATAATCTCAACTCTCTCGACCCTAATGCAACCAAGGAAAAATAGGTATTGGTAAAGCACAGAGACCCACAATTTCCTTCCCTCGACCAATGACCATGTGTCAGTCATAAAGTGACCCTCATGCTCTGTACATGCAAAACTCAATGCATGGCCTGCCACCCTCCATAGTCGAATATCTCTCCTCAAGGGACTGAAGAAGCACAGGTGAAGAAACACGCATAGAAATTTAAACACCACCCCACAATATACACCCTTGACCATAGTGTTTGTATCCAGTCTCCAAAACGATAAAGAGTAGAGGTCTTCTTTCCCTCTTTCCACCAAAGCTTTCCACTTATAATTAGCAAACTCAATTTTGGATGCCTAGAGTAGATCAATAGACTGGAGCAAAGTGTGCACCAACAAAAAGAAAAAAAATAAACCAACCTTAACATTGGGCTTAAGGAAATTACAATAAGACAAGACCTCGATGTGCTCCCCAATAGAGCTTCCCTTCCTTCCTAGCCTTGCCTCTTGTTGGGACTCAGAAATGTCATATTTTCATCCACCTTTTTCTTCACTATTCCTTACATTTCATCATCCCATTAACCTTTAATCATATCATTTTCATAAATACATTTGGGTTTCACCTTCTTATTTTCCATTTTATTCATTTTTGTATTACAAGTGAATTTATGATAAATTATTAGAAATATAACATATTTTTATATATTCTCAAGAATATGTGAGTTTGTGGATGTGTGGAAATATGTGAAGAATTAATATCTCCTCCACCATATTAAGGAGATAATTATGCAAGCCTATTCCTAAGGAGAAAATCATGGAGGATTTGGTTGGTATATCTTATCCAATTCCTAAGGAGAAGATCATGGAGGATTAGGTTGGCATATCTTATCCAAGATATGTGAGAGATTTGTGGAGGATTCAAAGGGATCATATTTTGTAATAATGGGAAAGTAGTTAAAAATGCTTGAGAGATTTGTGGGATCATATCTTGTAATAATGGGAAATTAATTGAGAGTGCTTGAGAGAATATTGAATATGTAATTATGAGAAGGTTATCTTCCTCATGTATATAAGAGAGTGCTCTCTCTTCATTTTAAAACAGAAATAATGGGAATTATTAGTTTTTCATCTTTTATTGTTATGCTTTCATGATTTGTAATTTGATTCTTGTAATATAATTTGAGATAGTTTTATTGTTGTGAGCTCACATATGTTGTTTGTCATTCAATTCTTCACATGTTGCATTGCTTTTCTTGTATGCAATTTCCTGCTTTCATAGTTAATATTTCAATGCCTTCCTAGATTAATTTGATTTCAGTAATTTAGATTAAATTAGTTCCACTTCGGACCTGCATATATAGTGCATGTGCCTCGTAAGTTTACAAACCTCGGATTGACAAATTAAATAGTTGGGCAAGTACTACAACAGAATTAAACGAACACATTTTCACCCAACATTTTGGCGCCGTTGCCGGGGAGGCACGATGGATTGAAGTTTAGTTTGATTTTTTTCATGCAAGTGCGTTTAGAAATGTTCCTAACTCTGAGGTGTTAAGGCGGTAAGACGTGGGGAACAGCTTACGCATCGCATTCGAGATACCGTAACGGGCTCGACCTCTTATGGATCAGGGCATGTAGGGTGTGCTTACATTTATGCAGTGTGAATTTCAATTTCTGCAAGTGTGTTTGATTTTCGCATCTGTGAAGAATGTTTGATGAATTCATGGTTCATGGTTATAATTGAAGCATTCGATTACTCAATTAATGAGCAGTCCTTGTAAGAGGGTTTAATTGAGTATTGAATTCAAGATTATTTCTGTGGTCCTTTTGTTTTTAATTCAATTTTTAGTGTGCTGATTTTTTTTTGTTTTTAGAATCTCTTTCAACATGGTTTAACAATGATTTCATCTTGGAACTACTCACTCAGATCCTAGCAGAAGTCGAGATTTCTTCTTCTTTGGAAGAGGAGATCTTGACAAGAATTAAAGGTTCAAGTACTCCCCAAGAAACAACTGAAGATTCAACATCTGAAGAATCTTGCGTATCTGATGGTGAATAATCATTCAGATAGGAGATCGAGGAAGAAGAACAACAGATCGAAGAAGAATAGGAGTTACAACATGATATGAGTGAGAGAAACTGTGCCTATCAAAGCTTTATCGAACAATGGTTCTAGGTAAGTACTAGATTAGATTCATCTTTTTATTTTTTAGTTAATTTGCAGTTACAACAACTAGACTCATCCACTCTCGAATATTTTCATTTTTCATTTGAAAAATTGCTACTGAATCTATTGTTGTTACTGCTACGTGAGTGGCTTCATTGGAAGTTTAACTACACGTCACTAATTTGTAAATTCTAATTAGTATAGAGTAGGTAGGCTTTCAGTTTTAGTTTTTGCTTTCATTTTCAGTTTTGCTTTTACCTAGAATAAGTATGCTCTCCTCTTGCGTCTTTGTACAATCTCGAGGATCAGAAAATAGGGATGATTTAGACTAATTTCAAGAATAAATAAATGTTTTGCAATATGCTTGATCAAAACATCTTTCAATATGCAAATCATTGTGTCCATTTGTTAAAAACAAAAAACAAAAAAAAACTAAATCTAGAGAAAGTTTAGTTTCTTTCTAAATTTTAGTTTTTCATTAAAAAAAAAAATAATAATAAAAAAGGGGTTGTCATCACCGTAATTCTCTACACATTAATTGTAAAAACCGTTTTTTTCTTCACGCGGTCATCTAAACAGGGTCTCTAAGAACCATGAGTCCCTCTTAGACCATTAGGAATTTAAGCAAATGATTTCTGGGTTATGTACTTTATTCTGTTGTGAAAAAAACCCGTCTTCGTTTGTCTAGATTTGTCCTGGTTTGATCACAAACTGCTTTTCAAAACTGACGTTTTTAAGGGGTTGCGTTCTAAAGATGTTGGCATCCACTCTGAGGCGGTGGGAGTAATTGGGTTTGCACTCTGATAATTCACTCTTGTTTGCTGCATTTTTCTTTTCCGAATCTGAATCCACAACATCTGCTCCTCCAATGCCTACCCGCCAACAAGAACCCTCTTTTCAGGCAAACCCTTACGTGGCCACAACATTGGTTCCTTCTTCATCTTACACAAATTCTATGGAAACAGTCATAAATGTATTGGGTAGATGGGGCAAGAAGGTTGGGGAGGCAACAAAAATGGCAGAAGACCTAGCTGGGAATGTCTGGCAACATTTGAAAACCGGCCCTAGTATTGCTGACACAGCTATGGAGAGGCTTGCTCAAGAGACAAAACTGCTTACTGAAGGTGGCTATGAAAAGATCTTCCGCCAGACATTTGAAACCTTCCCAGACGAAAAACTACAGAAGACTTACACTTGCTACTTGTCATCTACTGCTGGGCCTGTCATAGGAACACTTTATTTGTCCACTGAAAAGATTTCTTTTTGCTGTGATAACCCTCTTTCTTACACGGTCAATCTTGATAAAACTGAATGGCGTTTTTACAAGGTGGTGTTACCTCTTCCTCAACTAAACGATGTTAATCCTTTGGAAAATAGCGCCAACCCTGCGGAGAAATACATTTAGATAATTTCTACTGACAACCATGAATTTTGGTTCATGGGTTTTGTAAACTATGATAAAGCAGTCAAGAATCTGCCAGGAATTTTGAAAAACGAGGGGACCTAGCTAACCGGTGGACCATCAAAGGAGGACATATAACTCATAATCACCTGTTGGGCAAGTTTGAAGTTGTTTATGCTATAAGGTATCCTCTTTGGAGCATGGATGATCAACGTTATAATATTTGTATTTCACAGTCATGGTCATGTATAACCTAAATCCATGCATATTTCTTGTGAATATTTGCTCCCTTCCGTTAAAACACACGCCCGTATTTGTAGCAAACATTTAATTTGGTATTATTTTTTTCTTTGTGTCTTTGCTTTCTCCTAAATAAACTTGGATCTCACATCAAAAAAAAAAAAAAAAAACATTTCATATATTTTCTTTTGTTTAATTCAACACCAAACATAAATGCTAAAATAAAATTTTCATTTTAATTTTGTTCAAACATACAAATAACAATTTGTTGTTTCAAAAAAAAAAAAAAAAAAAAAAATTGCCCTCCTTCATTCATACACTCACTACTTGTTCCCTAACAAATAAAACGCCTTTTCAAATGTTTTCAATCAATTTTCCTGCAAACCAATAAAAACATTTTGAAAAAGTATTGCACAATCAATGAGTACATTGCATGGGGACATGCAATATTTCTAGTTGGGGGGAAATAAAAGTAAATTTTTTTTGTGAATTTATGGGCAAAAGTTAGGATGCATATACTAACAAGTGAAATGAGATTGGTGTTATGTGTAGGACAATGAGAAGCTTATGTAGAAAGCTCAACATTACGAGGTGACACCTTTTTCATCCACAATTAGAGTAATTTCATAAAATACTTAAAAAATGGACATTTCATAAATTATTGAAAACGAGCTAATTTATTTTTGAGTCACTTCATACAGGAATAATCGATGGAGATGGCACACAAAGGTGACAATTTTTATGCAGGAATGGTGCTAAGTTTTTCAGAGTGAAGACAATCTAATGCAAAAGTGATTTTTCGAAATCACAATGAAACATGCATCATTGGACGCTTGAAGGAACTAATTCTTCACTGGACATATCATGACATTTTCCACTACACAAAAATATTTTTGCATCATGATTACTCCCCTTTTCCTTCCAAACACCTAGACCATCCTTGTGTTGCAGCCCATCTTCCATTTCCTTATCTTTCACGACTTCATGCACACCTATTTTTCTGAATCACATACATCCCTTTATCCTTTCCAGTTTATTTTGGCCTTCTAGTTTGCTTTCTGAATAAAACTCATTCCCTTTCCATGATTACATTGCCTTGATTTCCTAGCCATGCTGATCCACGCTGCTTGTCCGTGGGTTCTTTCCATTTATAGTCCTACCAAATCTTTTTGTACAAACTCGCATTGACTGATGTGGGATTCCTTAAGGCCCACCTTTCAACAAGTCTTGCCCCATCGACATCAGCACCTTACCTGGGAAATAGACTAGAGTTCATTTTGAGTACCTAGAGGCTTGCATGCCTTAATGGCAAGTTCTCTCGCTGACGATCATGGGAATACATCAATGTCCCTTGATATTCAGATCTTGCAAGTGGCTCGACCTCGACACCTCCATTCGCACTTCGCAAGATGTACTCCGGTACCTTGGCACTCATTGACATTAATAATGAGTTGCCTCGCATTGGTTAACAACATACATCAATGGCCGGTAATCCAATGATTTCTATTCATGCTCGACATCTACACATTCATTCACATGTTTAGAATTGTACCATCGGGTTAGTAGCGGGTGAAGACTATACACTTTTTCACCACTCCCTCAGCAGTTACAGCAACATGCATTTTGATCTATGAGAGTACCACAGTTCCACTTTCAACATTTATCTTTTCCATGATTCAGCATCAGCAGTTCAGATTCCTTCATTTCCTAGGACCAGTTACATTAGTCATATTTTCCTGATCCAGCAGCAACAACAACTACATTCCTATTGCATAGTTCATCATTCTTGGGTAAGTAGAGGTATGTTGTTTTCTAATATTTAATCATGCAATTCCTTATATGGTAACTTGAATATTTTGGAAAATTCCCTCGCCATGCTACATTTCCTTTCATGAGCCATGTCAAGTTGCATGAGGACATGCAACCAATTCAGTTGAGGGGGGGAGAAACTTTATTCGCTACATATTCACTTCCATGATTCCATTTCTTCACCACACTACATATTCACTTCCATGGTTCCATTTCTTCACCACTATCACTCCATTTTTTCTCATTTACCATTCACCAACATTTATTTTCTAGTGATACCTTGCTTCATATGCAATATTGGCATGCTTCACTAATATTACAAAAGGGCTTTCTTATGCACATTATGGTTTCTAGTGAGTGTTTACATTATTATTGAAGAAAAGAGAATAGAAAATGAAATGAATGTTGTTAGCACAAGAACCAACATTATTTGTATTCATGGTTGTCACAAAAGAACCAACATATCTTTCACATATTCTTTGTACTCATATCTTTCACATATCCTAGAAACATTAATTATTAAAAGACATCATCATGTAAAGCCAAAGTTCAAGATGCCAAATGTTCTTAAAGAGACCCATGCATGGTTGCATGAGGACATGCAACAAGTTGAGTTGAGGAGGATGTTGGGACTCAGAAATGTCATATTTTCATCCACCTTTTTCTTCACTATTCCTTACATCTCATCGTCCCAGTAACCTTTTATCATATCATTTTCATACATACATTTGGGTTTCACCTTCTTATTTTTCATTTTATTCATTTTTGTATTACAAGTGAATTTATGATTAATTATTAGAAAATGTACATATTTTTATATATATCTCAAGAATATGTGATTTTTGTGATGTGTAGGAAATATGTGAAGAATTAATTCCAAGAGACTCATCCATATCTCCTCCACCATATTAAGGAGACAATTATGCAAGCCTATCCCTAAGGAGAAAAGCATGGAGGATTTGGTTGGCATATCTTATCCAATTCGTAAGGAGAAAATCATGGAGGATTTGGTTGGCATATCTTATCCAAGATATGTGAGAGATTTATGGAAGATTCAAAGGGATCATATTTTGTAATAATGGGAAAGTAGTTAAAAATGCTTGAGATATTTGTGAGATCATATTTTGTAATAATGGGAAAGCAGTTAAAAATGCTTGAGAGATTTGTGGGATCATATTTTGGGAAATTAGAGAGATTAGTGGATGATCATTATGAGTTTGTTACTCATCCCATTGTATAAATAGGAGGACAATCTCCTCCATTTGTAATCTGGAAGTTTTGTAATCTTAGAATTCTAAAATAAAGGATCATACTTCAATTTTGCTTCTACATCTGAGTCTCCATTAAAGTGGTGTGCTTGTGGAGTTATGGAGGGC